>MQTX01000529.1:0-27879 GCA_009735665.1 Angiostrongylus cantonensis | reverse complement strand
ACTGAGTAGGGACCTTGCATTCAAATAGGTAACGTGTGAAGAGCCATGCCTGTGTGTTTACGAAGACTGGTGGAGGGTTCCTCAAGTGTTTATACCCTGTCGTATCCACACTTGGTATCGTTCTGTTCTTCACCGACGAAATAGCATGTCGGATTTCGGAAGGCAGAACTGGTGGCGCGACATATCCATCCTCCTTTATTTCATATGACGGAAGATGGACGTGGCTATCGAAGAGATCCGAGTGGTAGTCGTGAATTTTTCTATCCATGTTCTTTCTGGAAGGTGTGACTGTTTCCTCTGGTCGTTGGAGTGCAATCATATTGGTTCTGTAAATGGTGAAGCATTCGGTGGACTTTGCAAATGCTTTTCGCAGCATTTGCAACTCCGACCATAATTAGTGTTATCCTCTCTACAAGATCTCCTTTTATCAAATTTTATCTTTTTTTTTTTAAAGATCTGCATTGTCTTGCAAGTTAGGATGTGAGTTGGCCGTTGGCTGCAACTCGTGCGATTCCGCGCTGGTGTATTGACTTGCGTGTTTCTGGAGACAGAAGTCGCCATGTGACTTTTTACCCTCAACTTTTAACGTACTAATATGAAGATGCTGAATTAGTCGATCGTACTCCTTTTCGATGTTATCAAGGACGGCATCTTCCGAGCAGCCGACTAATGAACCGTATAAATCCCTATTTTAAGCCGGTTTTTTGATTTCGCTTTTTGTATTTAGCAACTTTCTCCTCTTTCCACAAAACCTGGAATCTTGCACACGATCATGCCTTCTATCGAGGACTCAGATGCAAGTGTGAGTGCATTGTAGGTACAGATTGTAGGTACCTTAGTTCTTTGTGATTTAGGTAGCTTAGAATGAGCCTAAGATTTTAGCAACCTCTCCGTACTCGTCCTACCCAACGCTGCCAAATCGGAGGCCCTTCCGGAGTCAGGAGAATGAGGCCTATTTATTTTATTGCATTCAGCTTTTGGTACCCACATATAGCTTGCTGAGCACTGAATACGTGATGGAGGGATGTAAGCCTAGTATACTCACGGTTGGCTAACCAGTTTCTCTCAGAGCAAACGAGCTTATTTGTTGTGGGCGAGCCCAAACTCCTTCCTATGTAAATACTTAATTTCGAAGTCATTGACTAATCGTTAAGAGATCCTTCTATGGAGGACATATTGGTGTTACACACCACCTAACTGTCGCCATTTTTATTCGGAAAATTATTATTTCAGACTATTGGCAAAGTTGGTAGCGTGGCGTGCATCTCTGAAGACTGTCAGAGCGCCACTGTAAGGTTCTACCTATGGTCTCGACATGATGGTTACCGTGCTTTCAGTGATGCCGAATTGGTTGGTGTTCAACACTTTCCGTATTATTCTTTGTTTTATCCCTAAAGAATCTTTTTCCTTGCGTTTTTTATCAAGTGACGATATTGATGCGCAAAACTGCGAAATTCCTTTGCATTCGTTTATACATCGACTACGAAGCTGTTAATTTGTCTTAGTCGTTCGAAATCCATCTTACTATTAAAGTGTTCTCGAGTTCGATCATGGCTGATTAAGTGTGCCTTAGAATAAGCAAATGAAGAAGCCTGGTTTTCCAGCAAAAGCTACATCTATATGTACATATATACTTGGATTCTTGGATGGCCTGTCCTGTGCAGACCCCAGCATGATCTAAATTTTTTTCGGAGTTTTGCTGGTTTAACCATTGTGGCTCCTTGGAGCCCAGAGGGCAGCCAGGCCAAGGTCTGCTCCCGTCGTCACCACCACAGGCAGCCGACGCAAACTCGTGGATCAGAAGAGGATTTGCCACTATGCGACTTGTTTGGTACCAAGACGGTAACGGATCCTGGTATTGTATTGCTCTCAGCTGGGCTTCCTGATGGAAACGCCGGGCTCCTTCCCTGCTTTGGAAATCCTGCCACGGAGAAGACTCCTCCAGCTGTACACCGCGGTCCGACACCCAGGAACACCTGCCATGAGGCGGTAAACCGGTGGCAGAATATATATACATATATAACATTATATCTATTATATATATATGAGAAAAATTAATACGTTCAGATTTTTAAAAGTCGACATGCCAGGTTACCCAGCAGTTCGTCTGTTTAAGCTTTTCACGACTCTACATGCATTGGTGTCATGGCATGACTTTTGGGATTGGACCATATCCATTGTTTTCAGATGATTTGCTTTCCCAGTGTTTACTTTGCCGCAGTAGTGTTTTTCTTATCTCGCTTCTCGTTCTTTTAGAGTATATGAAAAATGCAGATTATTGGCAAAATGTATGAAAAACTGGATTATAGAGCTGAAAACACAATTACGAAAGTAGTCACCTTTGATGGGACTAGCGACCGTATGCGCCGAGTTCAATGCATACTGCGTGCGGTGGAAAATTGAGAATGCTAGGAAAAGGACTACGGGTTGATGTTCGAGTATTATTGATGAAATGTGTTGAAATTGAATGATTTTTGTGCGTGAAAGCTCCATCAGTCAAGATTTTCTAATATAAAATTATGTCTAACCTTACAGCGAAGAACTCTGTTTGATAAATGTTAAACCACTTATTTAATTTCAAATTGAAATATGCCTTCACAATTTTTAAATTTAAATCTACTCTTAAGGGGCGGATAACACAATGGTAGTGTTGTCCGTCATCATGAAAATGGTTCTACTTCGATTACGCTCCGGGCTAACCATAACTGTCATCCCTCCGGGATCGGAAATTGGTCTCTCTGTAATCCAATTAGGAACGCTCCAACCCGGCTATCTCGGGACTCTAAGGAGAATTGCTCGACCAGCATTCTACGACATTCAAGATGAAATAAAAATCCACAAACGGCAGCCGAAACCACATGTAAAAGTTGGAAGATCTTCGTGGACAATAGATGCGAGGAAACCAATCGAACGCGAAAAGGGCTGAGATTCACATAGTAGACGTGACAAAATAAACTACTTTTTTGGTGTTTTCGTTAGCAAATGATATTTTTTATGGGGATCTCGTTAGTTTTCTATTGGCTATGATTCTAGAAGGATAAGCCGGAAAACGAAACAATCAACAGTGTAAAGGTCCATTTTGGATGGCTTTTTCAATATTGTTTGTTATCTGATTGTTAGGATGTTCATCTGGTGATAATTCGGTCTATGATGAGCTTCAACGGAAACGATCAGATGTTTTATCTTCAATCCGCGAACAAGCAGCACATGTTCTACTGGTCACAAGACGAGCGCCGTTCCGATGCGCTTCTTCCAATTTACACAGGTTCATTGGTTTCCAGGAAATTCAGGAGTTCGTCACTATTTGAAGATTTTTTTTACTAAATATCTGTGTAGGTTTTTCAGATAGTGGTTGCGGAGGCCATTTGCAAGTGCGCGGTGAATACGTTGATCGGCAGTCGGTCGACGCGTCTGCATCGCGACTTCTTCACGGTGGCGGTTGTGTGTCTGCCGATGGCACTCAGCTGATCGCCGCCGTCCTGAACTGGACGAACAACGAGAGCGGTCCTGCGCTGTTCGCTCTGGCGGCGCAGAATCATTTCGAACAGGTATCAGCTTGTTCGCAAAATTTTGTCAGTCCTATACATCTTTGTTCTCTTGACGTATGGCTTCCTCGGATTAGCTCAGTTTCCTAACTCGTGCTACTAATATTCTGATTATTTATATCTTATCTCATTCTAGTGTAGTTATCCAAGAATGAATTGTCGGTGTCCATGATCACATCAAGGAGCGCCTGTGGCCCAATGGTTGTAGGCGCGCTGCAATACACACGTGGAATCGATTCCTGCGCCCATCTTTCTAAAGGCCAGATATTCATTCAATCACCTCCAACGATGCTTAGTGAAGTAAAGTGGCATGGCGCATCTCTCAGGGATCGATCAATGCTGAGAGCTTTGTCCTTTATCCCCATTATGATTGCATGAAAAGCTACAGGTTGTTCGGCAGTTAATGTTGGGTTTGTAATTTCAGTTCACCTGCTTATGTTTTAGCAATAGTTTTTCACAAATGTTAATTTACTTTTAGTTGTATTAAAATATGAATTGTATTTTTGACAAGTTTTAGAAATTAGAAATGGAGATTTCGGAACAGAACATTCAACATGTACTTGGCTGCTTTGATACTTGGATGGCTCCTCCTCATTGGCTCTGCTGGCCCCAGTACAATCTCCATTTTCCTGAAGTTTTGCTGGTTTTGCCATCGCGGTTCCTTCCCGAGGTTAGCCAGGCTAAAGTCTGCCCTAGGTCGTCGCCGCCCTTGCGATTCAGAGGGACATTTGCCACCATGCAACTATTTTGGTACCAGGACGGTAACCTTGGTGTATTGATTTACTCTTAGCTGTGCATCCTGATGGCAACTCCACACTGCTCCTCAGCTTTGAAGACGCTGTCATGGGGATGCATCCCATCGCCGCTGTACATCGCAGGGCGACACCAAGAAACACCGCGCAGCTACGTGGATGCGATTACCGTAGGACTTCTAACTGAAAGTAGTGAATTTCGTAGATTTATTTTCATCTTCTGTTTTTATACCACTGCTGAGCCCGTGTTACGCAGTAGTTCGAGATACACGTGGTCGTTGGTCGCGTCCAGGGCTAACCAAGCCTTTCATTCCTCCGGGCTTGGCATATTGGTGTTAGACCTGTCTGGGAGGATTGCAGCACTGGCTCGATAAATCCGCAGGCCGCTCCAAGTCATTGTATAGCCCAGATGTGCATTCAGTCGCTTTTAACGATGCTTAACGAAGTCTAATGCATAACCGTCAAGGATTGATCAACATTGAGAGCATTAACCTTTTATCCGCTGATGTTAACGTTTTTGGGCCCTCATGAAAATTTCGAATTAGTTTTAGAAATTCCATAAAAAGTGCTCGTGGGGTTTTCTTTTTTGTAACTAAGTGAGCACATATGTGGTGCATTGTGTTTTCTTGACGTCTTCATATTCTTTCTTTTCGTCTGGCATTCCGTAGGACCGTGGAAATTTAGAGGTTCGAGGGAGTGGAACGTATGCTGTAAGTCTTCTCGGCGATCTGAAAAACGGATGCCTTTATAGACTTATTGGGCTACCGTATCTCGTACGTTTTTCCCAAAATGTGCACGATTTCAGTTAAACACTGCGTCGGAAAACGGCTATACGCCGCTGATGTACGCAGTGGCTGCCGGTAACTGGGCGGCGAGTGTCACGCTTCTATCGCTTGGAGCGCAACGCGATGTGACAGATGTGAACGGGAACACCTTGCTTCACATCGCTGCCGACAGGTTTGCTAACGCTTTTGGTTTCTGTTCACCTACTCCAATGGCGTATTTGTCAGTTTTAGCATAGATTTGTTTATTTCTTGTTTGTTTATATGTCTGCGTTTATGGGATTTCATATATTGTCTGGATTTTTCATTCGATTGCTTATTTCGTGTTGATAATCCACAAAGGCCTTTGGATTTTCGTGTGGGTTCGACTAGCACGTGATGGCTTCATCTTCCAGAAGAATATTGTCGAATGCTAGTCGAGTTGTCTCTTTTTAGAATCTTGAGATAATTCTACTAGAGCGTTCTTTGGTCTTCACCACAGGCGGTCTCCGTCTGATCGTTGTAGATCGGAGTGAGCTTTTCTCAAGCAAGTTCTACTCCGGAGAGATAAGATGCTTAGCTGACCTGAGAAGGGTGGAACCAGCGAAAGCGCGTCCGTTTCACAGCGTCTCTATCCACTGCACTAGTGGCTTAAAACTGAGGACTGATTGGTGGAAATATTACTTCCAGCGATGGCTACAAATGCAGAAATAAATCCAGGATCTCTAGTTAATCCGCTCGAGTCGCAAAAGATGTGATCGTCTATTCACAAACCACATTCGGTATTGAAGATCTCTTGAAATACGCGTGCTTATCAAAAGACCTTTTTCTTCTGGAACTATACATTTTGCAAAGAAATCTAACGATGCACAGAATAATTTCTTAAGGCCTTTTCCTTACGATTTCATGCCTCACCGATGGTTGTTATGTTTTGAGGAGCAGTACAAAAGCAAATTTTGTCCCATGCCTAAATGATTATCAATCTCCAAATCCTTTAAGAGAATCCTTTAGCGAGAATCCTTTAAGCAAATATTTTCCGTAGTGAACGAAAACTAGTTTGGATTGACGAATTGTTCACGATCAATTATTTCCTTCATTTGGACCGATTTCATTTGATGCATGGAGATTTACATTTAAATTACTTTTTCGGAGTTAAGTACTGAGTGTAGGGACTTTCGGCATACGGTAGTGACCTGATTCGTAGAAATCTGTGAGGAAACATAGATAGTGATACTTGTGTGATAATTGATTTGGAGATGCTATGATGAGAATATTAGCAGCAGTGGAGTTCAACAATTATTAAGGAACTGGTACAAATCCTATTTATCGATTTCCGATATGTTTTTTGTAGGATAAACTGTGAACACCGAAGACACTTCTTACAATTTGAGCTCTAACTTTAACAGTGATCGAAAAGCGTGGAATCTTCTTTTACAGTTTTTTTTTGCCAAGAATATCTGAATGTTTTTGTAAACATCAACATATCTAAATAAGGAACAAACGGGAAATCCGATCATTGACAAATGAAAAAAGAGCTGCTTCTTCCAGTGAACGAAATAGTACGGTTACGAATCGTTTCAGATTTAAGACAACTGTAGCGATTTCTATTTAGGGGACATGTAATGATCCTCGAAGGTCTGCTGATGTTCCTCGGAAACGACGCGAACCGACCGAATTCCAACGGCGACACGCCGATGCACTTGGCTGCCAGAAGCCAACATGCCGCATGTCTTGATCGGCTACTCAACACCAACCACTTGCACAGCAACGTTCAGGTGACGAGTCATCCATTTGGACTCACTGGACATTCCACGAAGACTTGGATAGAGCAAAATGCATTCATTTGTCGTGCAAAAAGTTGCTAAATAAAAAACGTGGGGAAGAAAAGGAGAAAAATACAAATAGGAGTGTGAATTAATCATGAACACTCATAAGTTTTTTCGTGGTAGTGGTCGAGTTATGACTTTGATAACTCCCTTCTTGGGTAAAAACATCCCTCTAAAGCGACCGGTTATCAAATAAACCTTAACTGGTTTACGCTCTTAACTTGGAGGACTTGAAATAATCTACATGTGAAACAATCACAGTGGTGCTGAGATATTTGCAAAACTCCGGACCGCAGGTGTCAACGGTGAGGAGCGTTGTGATTTCGACCACAGCCTCAGCTTAACTGGATTCTTTGCCGATTTGAGCTCCCTAGATCAATTCCGTTGACGGGCGGTTGCTGATGGCGGTGATCGATAGAACTATCTGAGGGAGAGGCGAAACCAAGAACCCACGTGGTGTCTCAGTGAACACGTTCACCTGTATCACCTGTAATCTCGTTGATCATCGAGTGACTCGAGCGGGAGTTAGTAAATCTTCCATTTTTCTATGTTGAGTGCAAGAGTAGCCCAGTGGGTTCTGCTTGCTCTAGGGATTCTTCGAGCATTATATCTTTCTTCTAGGCTCTTCGTGAAGAACTCTGACCATCGGGTCGGTGGTCTTCCTGCACTACGTTTGACATCCCGAGGAATGCAGTCACTAACGGCTCTTATTCATCGGTTGCCATTCATACGCATTACGTGTCCGGCCCACCTTATCTTCGACTGTTTGGGGTACAGAACGACATCTACGATTTTTGATCGTTGACGCAGGTCGGAGATTCGGATCCTATCCCATACTTGTGTGAAACGGGATACTCCTAGCATCGTCCTTTCGACTGCGCGTTCGATATCGCTGAGTGATCTCAGTTTATAAGATCATAAATAAATATATTAGTCCAAGATCAGTCTTTCCACAGGCTTTGTCAAAGTTGGCAAGCATAGATTCTGCTTGGCTAATGTTTCGGGTTAAAAGGACGATGTCATCAGCAAAGCGAAGATGATGTAACTGCCGACAATCGATTTTCACTCCTATACTATCGTATTCCAAGGTTCGCATAATGTTTGACGATGAAGACGTTAGCCTCCGAAAATGGTAATAGCGCGTTTGTCCCCCAACGCAGACACCTGCTGTCCGGAGTATTGCAAATACCTCAGTACCATTGTGGTTGTTTCACACGTAATACCCTGCCATGAGAAATTGTAATATGAAGTAAATAAAAAATCAACATGATCTACATGAGTGATACCTCGGTAGAACTGAGTGCTTCATCAAATGCTACAAGTTTGAACAGAGTTCCGCAGTACGTTCGTGTGAATTGTTTTTGAAAGCCATGCCCATTCTGAGTAGCAGGGAGGGAGGTGGAGATGTTTGAAGAATAGTT
The DNA here is from genome assembly GCA_009735665.1 of Angiostrongylus cantonensis. Taxonomy (NCBI): domain Eukaryota; kingdom Metazoa; phylum Nematoda; class Chromadorea; order Rhabditida; family Metastrongylidae; genus Angiostrongylus; species Angiostrongylus cantonensis. The sequence continues at coordinate 19,574 of MQTX01000529.1, read as the reverse complement.
CCATGAAGTTTTTTTTTATTGTAGAAAAAATTTATACATCACCAGATTAAAAGCTCATAAACAAACAGATGAAATTATGAATGTTATTCAACGCGGAGAAACTGTCCTCCCAGAGCCTTATAATACTTTAAAAGAGTCGTTTTTAAATAAGAGTTTATTGTGAACTGAAAAATACTTGCGGCAGCGATTAGATGACACTCGTGTGCACGTGGTTGATGAATGGAGTCTTGCCCAGAGCCCTAAAGATGCAACTCATCCATTCCATTCCACTGAAGACAAACTCGTCAATCAGATGGCTTATCACTAGTTGTACCAGCCACAATGGCTGGACTTACAAATATGGATCTTCTTTAATAGACGTTATGAACTCTTTTTTTCAGGCAACAATTGCTATTATAGTAATCACATTTTATTAACTGCTTATTCATTTTTCGTAGCAGAGTATGATGCGAAAAACAACTGCAATGTCTGCAAAACTCCGGACCGCGGGTCGCTGCGGAGGGGATCTAGCCTTTTCATCACTCTTTCCGGGGTGGAGGTAACGGGCAATTGTGAATAGCGCCAGCAAAACAAGGCTGACAGTAGGGCTAAACGAAGGACACGCGTGTGCTGTGGTGGTGAGAGCGTCAGCCTCTGGAAAGGGTGATAATGAGGTTCGATCCCAGTGGCAAACATTTGTGGTCCGGAGTTTTGCAGATATCTCAGCATCACTGTAATCATTCTAGTCTTTATAACTCAACAATAGGAAAAACAAGTTGCAGACATGAGGAGTTTTTTCAATGTTTTTAAAACTTTGTTTTGCAACGTTACTTCGATCTTCAAATTAGTCATTAATTGTATCATGGTACGCATAGGTAAAGCTGGTAGACATTCGCTCTACAGGAATTCGAAGCGAAAAAATGGTCAGTAGCACCTTAAAGTTTTGCTTGTTCATCGATAGCCGAACGGCGGTTCGACTCAATGATATTCGGTGAATATAGCAGATGTTCGTGGGATTTCCTGACAAGTTCTGGGATTATCTTGCAAGTCCTCTTTTAACCTTGTAGATGGACACTGTTTCAATGTGTTTTAACTTTTATATACCACCTGTTCTTTTTTATGACAGATAATGAAATGAACTATGATAACAAGAATGCTGAAATATGTTTTGCTTGTTCATCGATAGCCGAACGGCGGTTCGACTCAATGATATTCGGTGAATATAGCAGATGTTCGTGGGATTTCCTGACAAGTTCTGGGATTATCTTGCAAGTCCTCTTTTAACCTTGTAGATGGACACTGTTTCAATGTGTTTTAACTTTTATATACCACCTGTTCTTTTTTCATGACATAATGAAATGAACTATGATAACAAGAATGCTGAAATATATGCAAAATTCGGGACCAAAGGTGTTCGAACCCGCTATTACTCCTTCTGGGGCACGCGTTGTCCACTGACCCAACCTTTTTTCTTGGCGAATTCCCAACAATATCTTGAAGTCGCTTGCTTCTCTTGGAAGGCTTTCCTTGAATGACACTAGTCAATCACGGCGGAGGCACCGGCCATTTCAGTGATTCACGTTGACCGTGGTTCCATCGTCACTGTTATTGCAACTATAACTACAGTAAAAGACCAGATTGTCAATCTTTTCAAGAACTTTTCTTTGTTGAGTATAAGGAATTCGGTTTGCATGCAGCTGACACGTCTTATTCTTCAAAAAAGTTAGGAATCCATATTTCATCAACCGAGGCTGGGCAAATATTTGCCGCAAGCAGCTAGGAGTTGTGAGGTTCCAAGCCATACATCATTGCTCCATGACTTTTGCACATAATTTCAGAATATTTGAGAGTTTTGTTTCTCCCACGTCCGACTTTCTATTAACCTCGGCATTGATGGAATAATTCTTTTTACTTCTGTTTGGCAAACACGAGGTGTTATTTTATTTCTTTATTTACGTACAAGACGTTTCGGCGGATTTCGCCTTCTTCAGAGCCCACTATTCTCCTCCAGAGACGATCCTCCAAATACTGAGCACAATAGTTTTCCTTCTTCTCTCACTTCTCACTTCACAGTAAATAAAGAAATGAAATAACACCTCGTGTTTGCTAAACAGAAGTAAAAAGAAGTTTTGTTCCTTTTCCGACATACATACCATAACCTCTCGGAGTTTCAGAACTCGGCTGGAGACAGTCCTATGCATATTGTTTGTGGTCTTCCTGAGTCGCCAACAAAAATCGCAATGGTCGGTCGACTTTTGGCGAACGCTCGGCTTAACCTACACCTTTGCAATGAGGACGAGCTAACACCAGTTCACATTGCCATCTCCAAAGACTGCCATAGGTACGAAAAAATCCAGGTGTCGTTCTTTATAGACATAACATTGAAGCGCTTAAGTTCTAGGACAATGGATTTGATTCTGCAATCACGACCACAACATCTCAATGCTGACACTGGAAGTGGCTTCTCACCACTTCTCTTGGCCGCATTCTATGGTCGACGAAGATGTACTGAATTGCTGATTGAGGTAGAAGATAAAATCTCTCGACGTTGATCAATCCCTGAGGGATGCGCCGTATATTTTACTTCATTAAGCATCGTTTGGAGTTGATTAAATGCATATCTAACCTTTGCAATAATTAGTGGTGGCCTACTATCCTCTTAGACAAGTCTGGTACCAATTTGCCAACCCTAGAGGGATGGAAGGCTTGGTGGGCCATGGGAGTGGGGATCGACTCGACGTGTGTGTTGCAGGCACCTCCGATCACTGCACCACGCGTGCTCAGGTGATTGAGGTAAATTGCTTAAATATAAGGTTTGAATATATCGAGCAGTTTTGGAGATGTGTTTAGAGCTTTAGTACTAAATGCACAAATGCGCTTCTAGTTCAACTGCGAACGTGAGTGAGTTTTGATATAAAATGGTAAACGGCAAGCGTTTGACTTTGGTCAATCTCCGAGGAGTACACAATGAATACGATTTCCACTGTCAGCATCGTAGAGTGATTGAATGGGTATCTGCCCTATGGAGTGACTTTCAGTGGTCTACCGATTATCAAGTCTGTCTTTTATCTTTTCAGAAATGTCTAGTAGCATTTTCCGACTCTGAAGGCATACTACGCTTCGGTAGGGGTCGAACAGTGTCCATATGAATAGAGCACGCCCCCATCCAATGTGCTATCGGCGGGCTTTGAACGACTAATGGCTGGACAGTTGCAACAATGATAAGCACTTGTTCGGGTTATGGATGACGTAGATATTCCATATAGGCAGCACAACCTCTCATTTTGAAATAGCATTATACTTAAATATTTGAAATCATTACTAGTGAGCTGGAGATTTCTGAGATAGTTTTTCTATGTTTAAAATAGTTTCTAGAACTAAATTTAGAGCTAAAGAGCCAATCTTAAGTGGGTTTCAGTTGAACGCAGATGTGACCCGATGCTCTAAATTGGGTCGTACCGCATTGCACCTCGCACTTGAGAAATGGCACGGTTCGGTCGACAAGGACATGGATCGGCTCGCTTGCGTTCAGGTGAGTCATCGATGATGTGCAGAAGATAATAAACTCGAGAATATTGTCCCAAAAAGCATTGTTATTCCCTTTAGATAACACTCGTTTCATGCAAATGCGCAGGAGATTTTCTGGTTTAGCCATTATGATTCCCTGGAATCTCGAGGTCAGCCTGACCAAAGTCTGCCCCAAGTCTTCACCATCACAAGCAGTTGCAGCCCTTGTGGATCAGAAGGAGATTTGCCACCATGCGACTTTTATACCAGGACTATGGTAGATCATGGTATTGATTTACTCTTAGTTAAGCTTCTTGATGGAACATCGATGATGTGCAGAAGATAATAAACTCGAGAATATTGTCCCAAAAAGCATTGTTATTCCCTTTAGATAACACTCGTTTCATGCAAATGCGCAGGAGATTTTCTGGTTTAGCCATTATGATTCCCTGGAATCTCGAGGTCAGCCTGACCAAAGTCTGCCCCAAGTCTTCACCATCACAAGCAGTTGCAGCCCTTGTGGATCAGAAGGAGATTTGCCACCATGCGACTTTTATACCAGGACGATGGTAGATCATGGTATTGATTTACTCTTAGTTAAGCTTCCTGATGGAAACGCCGAACTCCTTCTCAGCTTGGGAGACCCCTCCAGGGGGATGAATCCCTCTTCCTCCGCTTTACATTGCGGCTCGATGCCCACGAACACCTCTTAGCCACGATGAGGCGGTAAACCGCTGGGAGACTTTGCAGAAGATGTTCTTCATGAACTGATCTTGTGTTTACTAAATATGCATTTGTGTTTCTTCAAGTTCTGTTGCTCTCAATCACTATTATTTCTTAGTAATGTGATCTGAATATGTCGCGAGCATGACCAACTTTCATTCATAAACTTATACAACGAGTTCAATTTTATAAGGGGAATCTTAGGTCCTGGAACGACACTTTCCGTCTATGTCCACTTAATTCTACTAAGTTTGTCGTTATATTAGTTCACGTTACACTTTTATTCCATACCTTTCCTTGCTGATTTCTGAACTCTAACTCACGGAGTGGCTCAGACTATGGGATTCATTTCTTCTTCCTAGCGCGGTTTTCATTATTTTTATAGCTGTGATTCTGCAACTTGCAGGCATTGGTACTTGCTGGCTGTCCGTTGAATGTGCAGGACTGTGACGGCGAGACTGCTTCACATTTGTTAGTGAAGGAGTTTGTTAAGTTCACAGCTACTTCGCGTGACTGCAAAGTTGTCAACTTACCGATCTCTGTGTTTCATACGATTACCTCATGTAGTGATCTCATACACATGGTAGGTATTTTAAATTGAGCACTGAGATTCTGATCTATATAGTAGTAATCCTTGTCAATTAAACAACCGTCTGGAAAAATCTGGTCTTGCGTGTGTGTGGTGCCGTAGCTGTCAACGGCAGGTGCCACACACGTTATCTTTACGTCCAAACCATCCTAGGGCCAGCAAAGCACACCAACCATCCGTGGTTGATACGAGGCCAGTCTGTGCTACAGGTTATAGCAGTGTTTTTGTTGTTGTTATGAACCAATTTATTAAAACTTGAAAACCTTGGACAGGAATCTGCGTTGAAAAAAGACAGAATTAACTAGGATACTTGATACTTGATAGTTGAATGGCCCGACCTCACTGGTTGTGTGGGCCTCAGCCTAATCACTATATTTTGGAGATTTGCTGATTAAGCCATTGCGGTTTTCTTGAATCCTGAGGTTATCCTGGTCAAAGTCTGCCTCAAGTTTTCACCATCACAAACAATCGCGGCCCTTGTGGACCAGAGGGAGATTTGCCAGCATGCGACATTGATACTAGGACAGTGGTGGATCCTGTATTGATTTACTGTTATCTTGGCTTCATGATGGAAAGGTCGGACTCGTTCTCAGCTTGGGAGACCCTGCCGGTGGACAAATTCCTCCGCTATACATCGCAGTCGGACACCGAAGAACACGTTCCAACCACGATGAGCGAGCAAGCCGTTGAGAGGAAATTAACTAGGAACCGACCAAAAACATCTGTGATCTAAATGATACCAACATACAGTCGATTTTCGTCTCCATTTCCTTCACCATGCTTTCGAGATTTAGCTTTTTAATGGGGATACATATTCTTTCATTGGTGTACTACAATGAGATTGATTAAAAAAACATTGTTCGGCTAACTTTCCGACGGCTTCGTCTTCTTCAGAGCCGGATTGATGCGAGTCGATTTTCTACAGTTGTTCTTTCTCCCTTTTTAAAGTATTGTTATGTTTCTACTTCAAGCTTGGATCACATGAATCGCTACGAACGAAAGCTTCGTAATTTACTCGTAGTCGGCGATCTTTTTGCAGAACCTTCACGACATTGCCAGTCTTGTTCGACCTCATTGGCAGTTCGCTTGTATGTGTTTCCTTGTCGCTCGAGGAGCAGATTTTTCCTTAGTGTAAGTGCTATTCTCTTGTTTCTCCAGTCGTTTAGTCAATATTTCTTCTAGGAGGCGGAGATATCCCAGTTTTCAGTGACTTTTAGTTTTAGTAATCCATTCTTCGATTGACGACGTTCGATGTCCTTACATGTTAAGAATTACGCAATTGGTAGAGTGCTAATGTCACCATCCTTGCATAATTGACTCGAACATTATAAGATTATTCCAAGCTAATGAATCTAGTCGAAGTTATGGAAGCTTCATTTTCAGCGATCGTTCTGGTGCGTCAGTATTAGATGGATGTTTAGACGAGCGAGTTCGACATCTGTTGATGGATATCGTAGATAAGCGACCAAGGTGTGGTTATCACAACTATCAGTCTTTACTTCCTATCATTCGTTTGCCATTGGGTGAGTTGCGGCTTTGGTGAGGCTCATTTGTTTGCGAGGTTTGCTATGCACTGTCGAACTCGGAGGTTGTGTCATGTGTTGTCTTGTGTTTCTCGATGTTTCCGCTCTTCAATCACTTACTGGTTGCAGATCATGCCTACCAATGACGAAGGCGACTGTCGTCGAATTCGACACATCTGGAGTCCTTATGTGCACCTTCAACTGCGAAGTAAGTGACTTTTAGTACTACAGTAGCTAGAAGCGCGTGTGGCGCAGTGGTCGGGGGCGCCGTTCAACACACAAGTGGAATCGATCCCTGATTCCTTGGCTTGCTAAGCTTTCCATTCCTCTCCGGGGTGGGTACCAGACTTACAGAGGAGGATAGCAGCACTGGCTGGTTACATTGGTAGGCCACCGCGAGTCATTGTAAGGGCCAGATATGCATTCAATTACCTCCAAACGATGCTTAATGAAATCTAGTGAAAGGCGCATCCTCAAGGATTGATCAATGCCGAGAGCTTTATCCTTTACCTTTATACTAGTTAAAATGCTCTTGTACATACACCCCACCTAAGTCTTGGGCACTTAGATTCTTGTTTCCAAATCTCGTGGAAGTCGCAGCATTTCAATCATTTGCTTTTCAATCTTGCAACCTTCGTCCACAGAGGTGGTCGAGCATGTATGTGTTCCAGTTGCAAGTTGTGGCTTTGTTATTTTCTTTCAGTAGAACGTTAAATTTTATTGGCAGATAATCTTTCCTAGGAACCCTAGATAGCTCGGCTGACCAATCTCAGGTCATCCCCGTGTATAAATTTTGTGGATTGGAAAGAAATTTGCCTCGTTAGCACTAAGACTTTTCTAGAATGACAACGGTTACTGTGATGCTGGTGAATTCTTCGATTAGTCGACCTACTACTTGAAGGCGGTGTAGCGAGTTGAATTGCCTAGTGAATTCACTATTCCTAATATTAGTGGATTTTTGTGCAGATCTTCAGGACTCTCAAGCCGATGTTTGTTTCGTTCCCTGTGGTCATCGTGTTGTATGCAAACAGTGTGCTAGAAGCACACCGCTAAAACGTTGTCCGCTCTGCTATCAGCGAATAGAAAAAGCTATATCAGGTGCGTTTGCGAGATCTTGAAATTTTACATATTTCTGCTTTAAAATGGGGACGAGGAGGGGGTGTGAGGCGCAGTGGTCGCAGACGCTCTGCAACAGACACGTGGAATTTTGATCCTCGCGCCTGTGGTCCACCAAACCTTCCATCCCTCCGGTCTCGGCAAATTGGTACCAAACTTGTCTGGGAGGACAGCACCACTGGCTCGATACATCGGCAAGCCACCGCGAGTCATTGTAGAAGCCAAGCCAGATATTCATTCAGTCACCAACAATGCTAAGTGAAATCGAATGCATGGCGCATCCCGCAGAGATTCATCAAGGCCGGGAGCTTTATGCTTTCATCCATTGCTTTGCATCTGTTTTGTTAAATCATGGATCTATGGTGGTTTTTTGTACCTTTTCAACATAGTTAAATTACAGATGGTGTAGAAATACAAATAGGAGAAGCACCACTAAGAACAGTCGCCGTTTCTGAAGAAGAACAGAGTAGAATGTTAGCCAATGAAGAGATTGAGCGAATAGCCGCCGCTGCCGCTAAACAGGCCAAGTTAGACGCCGAACGAGGTCAGCTCGATATTCTTGGATCCTATGGAAGAGTTACCACATATCCATAAATTTAAGTGTAAACCTACCATGTTTTTTCACTCATCGTGCTTATGTACGATGTACGATAACCCACGATGTACGTTTCATGGGCGTGTGTGGCGCAGTGGTTGGAGGCGCCACTCCGACACGCACGTGGAATCGATTCCTGCGCCAATGGCCCACCAAGCCTTCCATCCCTCTGGGTCGGCAAACTGGTACCAGACTCTTCTGGGAGGATAGCAGCACTGGCTCGATACATCGGCAGGCCACCGCGAGTCATTGTAAAGGTATGCATTCAATCACCTCCAACGATGTTTAATGAAGTCGAATGCATGGCGCATCCCTCAGGGATTGATCAACGCTGAGAGCTTTATCCTTTTTTGTCGTGCTCTATAGAAAGCAATCCTTGGTTGTTCTTCGGTGTAGTCACTCACTAACAACATGGGGAAAGACGAACATAGTGATTTCGATTTTTCTCGCTTGCTACTAGACATGGTCTCTATTCAGTTGGAGTTAATTAATTGTAGTGCTTTATCGTACAGAATAATTTCTACCTCGACCACTACAAGGTGCACTTTGGAAAAAAGGCAAACTTAGAAGGTTCCAGATCTGGGCAGAATCTTATCCAGATATTCATTCAGTCACCAACAATGCTAAGTGAAATCGAATGCATGGCGCATCCCGCAGAGATTCATCAAGGCCGGGAGCTTTATGCTTTCATCCATTGCTTTGCATCTGTTTTGTTAAATCATGGATCTATGGTGGTTTTTTGTACCTTTTCAACATAGTTAAATTACAGATGGTGTAGAAATACAAATAGGAGAAGCACCACTAAGAACAGTCGCCGTTTCTGAAGAAGAACAGAGTAGAATGTTAGCCAATGAAGAGATTGAGCGAATAGCCGCCGCTGCCGCTAAACAGGCCAAGTTAGACGCCGAACGAGGTCAGCTCGATATTCTTGGATCCTATGGAAGAGTTACCACATATCCATAAATTTAAGTGTAAACCTACCATGTTTTTTCACTCATCGTGCTTATGTACGATGTACGATAACCCACGATGTACGTTTCATGGGCGTGTGTGGCGCAGTGGTTGGAGGCGCCACTCCGACACGCACGTGGAATCGATTCCTGCGCCAATGGCCCACCAAGCCTTCCATCCCTTTGGGTCGGCAAACTGGTACCAGACTCTTCTGGGAGGATAGCAGCACTGGCTCGATACATCGGCAGGCCACCGCGAGTCATTGTAAAGGTATGCATTCTATCACCTCCAACGATGCTTAATGAAGTCGAATGCATGGCGCATCCCTCAGGGATTGATCAACGCTGAGAGCTTTATCCTTTTTTGTCGTGCTCTATAGAAAGCAATCCTTGGTTGTTCTTCGGTGTAGTCACTCACTAACAACATGGGGAAAGACGAACATAGTGATTTCGATTTTTCTCGCTTGCTACTAGACATGGTCTCTATTCAGTTGGAGTTAATTAATTGTAGTGCTTTATCGTACAGAATAATTTCTACCTCGACCACTACAAGGTGCACTTTGGAAAAAAGGCAAACTTAGAAGGTTCCAGATCTGGGCAGAATCTTATCCAAGTAAATTGAATTTAGAAAAGCTCCGTGAGTTGGAAGAATTGCGAGAACGACTGGCCCAGTTGGAGATGGAAACGTCATGTATTATCTGCATGGATGCTCGACCAAGTGTTCGTTGAATTTTGAATGTGTGGTTGACAAAACGCTAGTGCGAGGCTATACTATTACCGCACAAGAGCGACTCATACTTGGCTGTACTGAACAATACTTATCAACCGCAGTGCTGTTCTCACCACGATTCGTTCGGTTTCACAAAGTTCTTCAGGTAATGTAGCTCATTTCAGGTTGTCTTCAACTGCGGCCATACGGCATGTTCGGAATGCACTTCACTGCTCAAGTCTTGTCATATTTGCCGCCAACCCATTACAAAAAAACAGACCCTTTATGCTTAGACGCATCGTCCTAGCGCATGTTCCTCTTACTTCTATCGCTTTAAACGCTTACTTTGTCGCTTATCAGTATCTTTCATTATGAATGAGAGTGCAAGCTGCTAGTTTGCATTCACGAACTGAGCGTCGCCTTTGCTTTTTGTTTGATGTCCACTTTGTAGCTCGTATCTATACACCAGAGTATATGGTACTTCATTTGTAATGAATAAAACCTCTTAAAAGAATTCGATATAATTCCTTTTCTCAAACTTTTCGATAATTCACGTTTTGTCCTCCAGTTCCTTGGTGTTCACTGGCCCTTCATGATCGGGAAATGTTCCTGGGTGTTGAATTCAAGAATAGAATGGGTTTTCATCTACAGTAGGTAACTCAAGTTGAGAAGAAGTTAAATTTTTCATGGGTAGGCTCACCGAGGATTAAACCTACGCTACGGCAAAATCTTAAGAGTTCTGGTAGTTTCTGCTAAATCAGAAGAAATGAGTCAACTGCGAAAGTGTTGATGTTCCCAAAGTATGCCGAGCCAATTGGGCAACCCGAAGGTTTTTAAGGGACGAAAGGAGACCATGACCACGTTATTATGCGATTAGCAGTAGCACAAGCAATGTTTAACGGGTGACTAGTTCAGTTTATGTATCCTTTGTTTGGTGAACTTACACGAGGTTGATAAATATATTTTGGCTAACGTTTCGAGGTCTTCATCTTCATCAGAGCCAATGGATTCGAGTCGATCGTTAGTTCAGCTCATACAAAATAATTTAGCTAAAAGAGGCAGAACGATGTGTACAATTCTGATGAGGGTCCCTTTAATGTGTTGAGCGCAACTATTTCAGTAAGCACCTCATAAGAATCGCTGAAGTTGAATAGGTTTAGAGAGGTTGGTTGCAGTAGTTAAACTTCATGTGGGACACTTTTCATCCACTAACCATCGTTATTTGGCAGCTAAATGGAAATTGTGCTTGTAAATACGAGCGCGAAAAAGCATGTCTAGGACATTTTGGTTCGCCGTTCGTGTCACCAAAAGAGACAATAGAAAGCGTCTAGATAGTCACGTTTTTTCAGAGCCTTAGTTTACTATTTCGACATGGAGCAGAAGCCTACCTAAAGTCCCAGTGGACCTTGGAGACGTTAATTCTCCGTTAACTACGGGAGAACCAACATTGGTATACCATATAACCAAAAAGAATAAGGGCTGTCAGTGAAGGACCGAAGTACGACGATTTTTCGGTGGTGATTATGGAGGGGTCACTGAGGTCTCATTGCGAAATAAAATCGAAAATAACCAGGGATGCACTACTGTTAAGGACGGAGACACGGCAACAAGGACGTCTACCAGGGATGAGGGATACAAAAGAATGCAGATGATACAATAGCACGCCGTTTTTCTGTTCAAAACGAACAATACATCATCCACTTTTATTTCTTTTCTGAATCATCAGCGATTAAAGCAGTAGAATTCTACCAAGATGTGCACTAATACCAGCATTGAATACTCATCCGTACAAGCTGTTATACAATAAATGAGCGAAGGAGCACGAAATGTTTCGGAAGATGTGGAAGATGGATGGGAGCGAACTCTTGTGCACTTATAGATTCCATGACTTTTATCCATTACACCATATTGTTCAATGAATAAAATCACTGTCGATCAGATGGATAAGTCGAACGAAATTGACCATGATTTTGGAGTACGGAAAGAATTAAATGGTACCGATAGATTTATTTCCAATCAATAAACCAGCGCTACCGAAGGCTTAGAATTTGTTGGGGTCCTCAGATATTTTAAACTCATAAGGGTCTTTGGGGGAGAGGATCTTCCCTTGTTGGTTGGATCGACGAATCTTCATATCCGTCTTTCGTCCAGTCAGCTGCATCTGCTGCTGCAAAAACGCAGAACACTACGTTGGTGACGATCAGAATCACTCCATGCAGAATCAACACAGCTTTCCACGTTGCTGAAACCATTGATCCAATTCATAAGGATCGGTTTTCACAAGCTCTGGTTTCTTTTAGCTTTCATCTGCTTGTAATAAGCCTGTGTGTGGTTGGAAAATTTTAAAAAGACGTACAGTATTCATCATTGTTGGCGATCAACACATTGAAAAGAGACGTGAGAAACATTGAAACGCAGTTAATAAGGAAAAGGTTCGCAAGTAGAAATATATGATGCTGAAATATTCCAAATTATCTAAGGCGTGACTTCACGAGCCAAAAATTGGATAATGTACCTGTCTCGAGCGTAACTGGTTCATCCTAAAAAATCCGCAGGAGCTGAAGCCCAGTAAGGAGCTGGCGATAATGAAAAGTGCCTGAATGGTTGTGTCTTAAGCGTGCTTATTAAAGTTTATACCGCTTCGAGGAGGTACATACTGTAGCAGAACCCCGTTGATGTTCTGGATCAAACGAACCAATCAGGGTGAAGAAAATGCCGGATGGCACGGTTCCAAGAGTGTTAAAAAGTCGAAGTTTAGTTACCTCAGCATTCCTAAGAAGTAAAAGCTAAGCTGCTCCTTTACATTGGACTTCTTTTTTTGAAGCTGAAATATAGGAAGAGTGACTCACGCCAGTTTCGAAAATATTCCATACATGAGAAAGCTGACTACGATGTTGGATACTGGCGGAATAGCAAGAAGAAGACCAGTGCCGACAATCGGTATTGAGAGCACCTGAAGATCAATACATGGTGTCTGCTTCTCGACTTCAACTCATGTTAGCCGCTATTTCACACATTCTCCTGTCTATTATAAAAGTTTACCCTACTTTCACCTCCATGCAGTAATACGAATTCTTGGGTTTATAGAATTGAACTGTAAATACGAATCGTCTGAAAGGTGAGAACGTAAAGAAATTAGAGAGCAAGAAAAGTCGAATCTTAAGCAGAAAGATGTACGGTATTGTTGGAGGGAGAGATAACCTTGTTCAAGAATGTCGCACCAAAAGTCAGGTAGAGGTTGACAGCAGTAAAATGGCCAAATGCGGCAGCGAACACCGACCAGACTCGAATATCCTGAAAATTAACGGACCGTTTATTCTGAGTGTTTGCCTCGAACCGTATCCAACTTAGGGCAAAACTAAGAATAACCGAATCGTTTAGACTTAAGCCAGCAAACAAAAGCTTCGCTTCTTATAGTGGAATTCACTATCACGTGTCACCCCGCTGATTGTTGAGTGACTCGAGCGGACGCCAGGAAATTTTCCATTTCTTCCTGTCACATGCAATATTAACCCAGTGGGCTCTCTTCGCTCTAGGAGCTTTTTTGAGCTGCATACCTTTCTTCTAGGCTTTTTATGAGGAACTCTGACCATCAATTTGGTGGTCTTCCTGCTGTACGTTTGATATACCCAAGAATCTGGTCACTAACTGCTCTTGTCCATCAGTTTTTCATCACATTGTTTCCAAAAGTTGGGCGTATAGAATTGAATTTTGATTGCTGACATAGGACGGAGCTTCAGATCTCTTCATTCACTTGTGTCTTACGATGTACTCCTAGCACTAGCTTTGAGTGCGCGTTCCACAATGCTAAGTGGTCCTTCTTCTTAACTACGTAACCATTGAGTTTCTGACTGCAGAGGTTAAGACAGGAAGAATCGTAGAGTCGGAAAAGTGAGCACGCATTCGGATGTTCTTCATTCTCCTCACTGTGTCCTCGATGCTCTTGAAAGCTTCCCAGGTCGCCCGCTTCCCTTTGCTCAACTCTGGAGCTGAGTCGTTCACCTTGCTGATTTCCCGACCTAGATAGAAGCAGCTGGCGCATTTCGAGATGATAATTCCATTAAGCGTGAATGGGGCACACGGAACCAGTCCGTCCCTCACGAACATCGTTCCTGTGAGAATCAGTCGAAGACCAATCATTCTAAAGGCGTTGTCAAAATCGGTAAACATTCGTTCCGTCTAGCTAACTCTTGATGTTACAAGGACGATTTCATCAGCAAAGAAAAATTTTGGCGAGAGGTGGCCTTGACCCGTGTTTTGACGTCACTGTTGATATCGTCGTAAAATTATGATATATTGTAAAAACTCAAAAGACCGAGTCTCTATAAACTTCGACATAAATAGTTGTTATGTTTATTTGTATGTTCTTATGAACTAATCTCGTTGAGCTGAAGCGAGGTTGGTACAACTTGTCGCTGTCGTTGTTGTTGGCCGATGGCTGACGTTTCGGCAATTTCACCTTTCTGAGATCCGTGCTATTATGAGGGTAGTCCCAACAACAACTTATACCACCCTCGCATCAACTTTACAAGATCAGTTCATAAGGGCATAAAAATGTACTATCTTAATTGCGAAATTATTACACAGCTAACGAAGAAGTTTTATATACTGGATAGGTGCTCCCTGAATGTCCAATGCACCCATGACTGCTTCTATCTTAGTTGAGTTAAAAGCCTTGTTTAGTGGATATGGCCCATAGTACTGAATTCTTTTCGAAACCCTGCTTGCTCACATGGATGTCTTTTGTCCAGTGTTCTGTCAATCCTGTTTAGGATTATTCGAGCGAAAGGTTTGTAGGCGACAGACAGCAAGCACATTGGGCACAATAACTGCCGATATCGTGAAGGTCAGTCTTCTTGAACAACAGCACGGCATTGCTGTTCTTCCACTCATTAATGAATCAGCGTTCAGATAGATAGCGTCTGAAAAGCCGAGCCAGTGTGTTTAAAAGGACTGGTCGAAGGTTATTCAGGCGTACAGTTCTCATGCAACTATCTCAGCTTATCCGGTGCGGTCATGGGGTCGGTGGATTTTTCACTGATAGCGACGACGACAACTGCATAGGCGTACCGTGGCCGTTCTAGTAATAATTCACTCGATTCTTCAGCAATATCGTCGACAAACGATTCGAGTACCGACTTCAAAACCATACCATCATAGTACATCGCTCTCAAACTCTCAATCTCAAAAACAAGTCTTTGATTTTATTTTATTTTATTTTTTATTATTTTATTAGTTGTCGAAACTGACCACCCAGATTTTTGCGATACTGTAAGGCTAGAATTAAGCTTTCTCAAGCAATAGTGCTTAAGTGATGCGTCACCTCGCACCATACCGCAGACTAATTCAATGACCCAGGCACATTCCTTGCTCATGTATTTCTCTGTGCAGCTGCTCTCCACCAGTTAACTGGAATACTTACAACGAATGAAACGATGGGTGTTTAAAAAGAAGCTGTTTATTGTGCAAATGCAAATTTATGCGCTAAGTACCTGCTGGGGTTATGAAAGTGTTTGACTGGGTAGAATGCAAGTCAGTTTGATCTATCCAGGGTCTGAAGAAGGCGTAACCACCGAGATGTTAGCTATTGTATGCTTATAAATTCTGTAATATCAATTTCGTGTTTGTTCATTGAAGAAAATCAGTTCAACTTTTTATTTACAGCCTTTTTATTTTTTTTTCACGCCAAATGTGATGTGAAGTAGAACAACTACGATACTGGGATATTTTCAAATCGTGCACCCTAAGCCTGACTTGCCAGTATCTCAGCATCATAATGGAACGAGTCTCCGGAAATGCAATGGTGAAAATCATTAACAATTACTACTCGGGTTTCTTCAATAGCTAGGTTTTGCTGCCCCATATGAAATAAAGGAAGATGTATATATCGTACCACTGGTCCTCCCTACCGAAATCCCACATTCTATTTCGCCAGTGCAAAATCGAATCAGGTTATGAAAGTGTTTGGCTGAGTAGATTGCGTGGCAATTTGACCTTTAAAAACTCTTAAGAAAGCGAAACCATCGAAACGCCAGCTGCTGTATGCTGATAAATCGTCTGATCGTCTCGTCTCGACCAGGCCGATGACGTCGTACCTTATCATTCTTGTTTGCATGAGCAAGTCCTCTATTGAGGGTTCGAAAGCAAGTGGACGTGAATTGTAAGTACTGATCGTAACTATTGTCCTTTGAGATTTAGGCTGCCTTGCACGGCCCTAAGATTTTAGTAGCGTCTCCGTAATCACCGTACCCAACACGGCAGAATCGAGCGCTCTTTCGTAGTTTGGGAATTGAGGGAAGTTTATTCCATTGTGTCTAGCTTTTTCATACCCACGTATACCTCGCTGAGTTGTTGGGGCTGGGTATACTGACGGACAGCTTGCCGGCCTCCCCCAAAGTAGAGGGGGCTTATTTGCTGGAGACAACTCCTAACGATCTTCCATATATTTCCCTGTCACCTGGTAGGCTTTTGGCCGAACTGACTCGTAGAATACAATCTGCATAAACGAGCACAGACTCACGTATGTCTGCATGAATACGTTTTCGTAAACACACAAGGTGTGTTCCAATCGGAGCAGCGGGAACAGGATTACAAGCCCTGGATCCATCTGCTTCACAGAAAACACAAGTCGTTTTCGGTGCGCGATTGATACTCTATTAGCACGTGTGGACGCGCTACATTGCCTCTCGACTAGCCGACGTGAGATCCCTCTATGAAGGAGATCCGTGGTACTAGACCATATCAATGAATTTACTAATTCCAACTAATAATCAATATAATAACAATTGCAATAATAATATTTAATAATAACAATAATTGTAGTTCATTCAAAAATTAGCTGAAATATTCCTCTCTTCTAGAAATGCTTGAACATGATCACTTGCCTGATAAATGGACAGATAAGGAAGCCGTAAGTTCACAACACGCGATCTGCATCGCTCATACGTGAAAAGAGCCTAAATGGAAATCGATTTCATTTAAGCACCGTCGACGACACGTGGACACGGTAGCTTGAAACTTTTGTCGAAAAGGAACTGATTATAAAAACACTTGCTTTATGCTAAAATATTAAAGAATTTATTTACATTTGAATACTCATCATCACCATTAAAAGCCGACCACAGTTATGTGTCCACTGACTCAATTTTTCCTTTCTCGGGTTGTTCTTCTCATTTCCTGTATCTTTGCAAGATGCCATTTATATAATCAAGATATTACCTAGAACCTCCAAAGCTAAGAAGGAATCCGGCTTTTTCTCTTAAAAAGCCCAGCTAAGAGTAAACTAGTACCTGGATCCACCACCTGATCCTAGTATCAAACTAGTCATCTGGTGGCAAACTCCCTCTGATCCACATACGCTGTAACTAGCTCTGGTGGTGACGACCTAGGGCAGCATTTGCCCAGGGTGACCATGGGATTCCAGGGAACCACAATGACTTAACCAGCTAATCTCCAAAACATGGAGATTATACGGAGGCCGCACAACCAGTGAGAATGAATCGTCCAGGTATCCAATAAAATATGAAATTTCGTATGTTGAAACTCACTTTTAAAAAATCAGAGACGAACAAAGAAAATTGTAGCTTCTCATTTGGTGGATCTGTTAACCTGAGGTTGATTACAATTCACATTTTTCTATTTTTAGAAAGTTCTGGATATTTAATATTTAACGTTTCAAATTGAATATCACAGGATGGTGACCATTTCTAAGTCGCAAAACGGTTTGATTTTACTCCTCAGTCGTCTTCACATAAAATCTTTTGCAATAACGAGTTTCTAACGAGTGATTTTCCGAACGTGGATCGAGTTTCTATGTGAAGGAACTCACATTGAAAGTTCCCTCTCTGGTCGCCTTCTCCTTGAATTCGTCGTCGTAGTGAATCAGCATGAACACGCCGAAGAGAACCGTGGTCACGATGCAGCCGCCGTAATGCACAGAATTCCATCCGAGGCCGCTCCATGACAACAGTGAGAAGATCGGAAAACCGAAACACGCTGCAATCTAAAGTCCACAATCGCTTTAAACTTGAGAAGCTCAGCGCTTAAAAATCGAGCGCTATAATTCGCCTACCCAGTCCCCGGAATTCTTTCTATTCAATGAACTAGACTAAATCATCATTTTTCTTCTAGGAGTTCCTCTAGTGATAGGGATCACGACCGTTTCAATGCGTTTAGTACACCGTTTAGAAAAAATAACTGAAAAGGCGAAACCGCCAAAACGTTAGCTATTTAAAATGAGTAGATTCTGCAGTAACCTCGTGTTTGCTAATAAAAAAAATGGCAGTGTATTAACCAATATTTCTAGGATTTTCACAAAACAACTGTGATTGAATGGGCTCCAACTCTCGTTTTTTTTTTTTACAAGACCTGTCTTGATATCTACCGTGCCGATCTCAGCATTTCCTGCATTCAATTCATTTCCTCGTATCAGTCGTATACAAGGATCTCCGAACTGTTCGCTTCTGAATTCACCTACTGTTTGAGGTTTTTTTTTCATCTTTGTCACGAATGTTGTTGAATACTCGTCGACTCGATTTTCTCTTTAGGCATGGGATGGTCGGACTAGAGTATTCCCACATGAATTACAGGGAGGGAGCTGTCGCCTTTCAAGTCTTGTAGCAATCTCTCGATCCCAGAGAGAAGAGAGGTTTGGTGACTTTGGAATATGGTCGGGCCTTCACAGCATTCGTAATGGGCGGCATCATTACCACTGGGCTATCAACTCTTAATGTCACACTAATAGTATCACTATTCATGTCACGCTATTTTTCATGTTCTTCAGATTTTCTGACCAGATTTTCATTCAGAAGCTATTGCGAATTCGTGCAGTTCGACGGTACAGCATTGTTGAATACCAGTAGATTTTACTGTAACTGAGAAGCGATAGACTAAGAGCGATAGTCATGATCCGCATAAGAATCTAATTTCCCAATGATTGAAGATCACACAGCGGGTAGCGAAGTAGTAGTGATACCGTTCACCACACGGACGGGCCAAACTATCCGCTGGTCCGACATCGCACGTAGGGCCACAAAGCCACTCGTTCTTCTGGGATCGGGTAATTGATGCTAGGGTTGCCTGGGAGAAGCTTAATCCCATCAATCCAAATGGGAACACTCGACAACGGCTATCTCAAGATTCTAAAGGAAATCGACTCGACCAGAATTCATTGACATTCACGAAGAAAACAGAGAATTCTCCAAGTATAATTGTTATTAAAACCATTTTCTTGGCTTCAAGACATACTGCAACTGTCACAAAAAGATCATTTGAGCCGGGAAGTGGTTCGACATTTCGACCCGAAAATATGACTAAGAATTAGCGTTTACCACAGAAGAGCTTCGATAACTCCCTGTGGTTACCTGTTCACCAAAGACAGTGGAAACAGAGCGCTGAATGTTTACGGCTTCTCGTATCTCTTAATCAAGTGAATTCTGTTGAACAGCTCAAGTACGAATACCAGAATGAATGGAAACTTTACCGGTTTCTCTTCAATGGCGCTTTAATTGGGCACGGATGACGACCATCTACTCCATAAATTCTCGATTGAAGCATTTTGGATGAAAACACTAGATCGTCTCATTACTGACCTGAATGTATGAGAAGACGATTGTTGGAGTAGCAATGTAATTCATCGGGATAAAGATTGCCATTTTGCACACGTATGGCAAAAATGCGGCCAAAGAAAAACCTAAAATAGTCATGTTATCGCCCGGGACTGAGAGAACTGTAAAAAGAAAACGAAAAAAAATGGTCCCTGGCATTTTCGTAAATCTCGCATAAAAAGCTTAGGCAAGAATTGTTCAACTAGTTTGAATTGGGTTTTTTAAACTCTTTCTCATTTGTAATTCTTTGTATTCTTGTTGAGCAAACGCGAGGTGTT
>MQTX01000528.1:0-28018 GCA_009735665.1 Angiostrongylus cantonensis | reverse complement strand
GGTAATTGAAATAAGGCCCGTTTTTTTTACTGTTTATCATTTTGATACCCACCTATAGTTTGTTGGGATTTGAACGTGGGGGCTTGGTCACGGGTAGATTGCCAGGCTCTCCCAGAGTTGACATGGAGCTTATTTGCTGGAGGCGACACCTAACCGCTTCCCATATGCTTCCCTGTCAGTTGATTTCAGGCTTTTGACCGAATTCACTCATAGAATACAATCCGCATAAAGCGAGCGGGACCGCACCCACACACGCATGCATGAATACGCCTAGCGTATACGCAAAGTATGTGCCAAATTGACGCAGCATGAATAGTGAGTCCACATGCTGGATCCAACTGCGTCCCAGGGAAACAGAGGTCGCTTTTGGTCCTCGATTATCCCCTATCCGCCACCTGGGGACACGCCACGTAGTCTCGCGACTAACCGGCTCGAGATACCTCATATGAGGGAGATCCGTGGGAGATACACTCGATTAATAGTTTTGATTATATTAATTGCAATAATCGCGACTGTAGATAACGATATGTAAGAATTATAATTATAGCAATAGCAAGAAAAACAACAAGGGTAGCAGCATGTGTCCTATCATTGACAGACTAAAAGGAGTTTGAAGTTATTAGGAGTGGTTGTAATAATAGAGGCAATAATTTAAAAAAACAATAGCAATGTGAGAAACAAAAATATTTAATTAATTTAACAAAAACAAGAAAAAAAATGCAAAATTGTATTTTGGGTTTTATAGAGGCTCGTCGAATAATTTTCTCAATAAATATTGAACGAATGTACAAGGAAGAATAAAATGCGACAAGTACTTCTCTTTATAAATGCGTTTCCCGTAATATTCCTTCACTATTTCAATTAGAAGATAAATTTACAAACTAAAGATTGCAGTAATTTTAAAATAATTTCACTGAGATAAAAACATATTTCCCATTCCAAAGCTAATCATCTGAAAGCGGACAACTTCCAAAAGTTTGTTGGTTATAAATTTAGGGTGGGGGCGGATAGCACAGTGGTAGTGATGTCCGTCATTATGATCATGGCGCTAATCCGATTCCACTCCGGGCCAACCAAGCCTCTCATCCCTCTGGAATAGCGAATTCGGTAGAATTTCGGAATTCAGAAAAATTCACCCTCAGCACCAATTGGGAACGCTCCAGCCCGGCTGTCACTGGACTCCAAGGAGAAATTGCTCCACCAGCATCCTACGACATTCAAGATGAAGTGAAAATCCTCAAGCAGCAACAGAAGCCACACGTAAAGTTGGAAGATCTTCGTAGATGATGCAAGCGAGGAAACGAAGAGTGTGTGAGAAGTGCTGGGATCGGCACAGTAGACGTGAAAACGGATCGTACGAAATAAAACAATTAGCATAAGATTCAAGGTACGAAAGAAAAACTGAAAAAGAGACATTAAATAGTTGTAAACTTTTAGATCTGCAATATCTCTGCTTCAAATGTTATCCGTCGGCCGATCCTGAAAAACCAAGCGTTTTCCGTTCCAGTGCGCCTATGAAACGAACTGCTGAGGACTAGAGGGCCGCTTGATCTCGTAGTGTCTGCAGCTGTTTTCGCCTCTTCTCAACAGCACGTAGTGCGCTTTTTTGCTACTGTAATTTTTGCAAGGAAGATTAATAAGAATCTGTTGACGGATTCTTTTGTTAAAAAAAACAGTGACGGAAACGTAATTAGATCAGAAACGTTACTTTACCTAATTGCTCTTACATTAAGTTTAGAGTGTAAAGTGATCAAGTGAAAAGAAGTTAAGCAGCTTGTAATATTTTATAAATTAGGCCTATTCAAAATGGTCTAGAAATCCACTAAACGGGTGAAATTTTGGAATATCCTATTTCTGCATATCCTACTTCTTACTGGCACTAAATGATTAAACCACGTAAAGTGTGATTTTCATTTCCAAATGAAATGCGGGAAAAATGTACAGATCTCCTGTGGAACTATAAAGCTGATGCATAATATTTTTTGTGTAGTCTTAAATATTATCGAGCTGTTTTTGTCTACGTTCCATTACTAAGTTCTTAACCTATGACACTTTGGAGTAATTTTTCAGCGGCATCCTTCTGCTTCAAAGCGTTTCTTCAACAAGCATCCTTCCAAATACAAAGGTTTCATTGCATGAAACAGCTAGTCTGCACAGATTACTCAAAAGTGATAAGGATAAAACTGAAATAAGAAACCGAATTCCGTGTTTGGAGTAGCATTTGTTTATGAAAATCAAGATGTGACACCTTTTTCAGCATGGCCAGTTTCGATCGGCTATGCCAGCATTCCATAACGTACACGATGTAAAGCATCAAACCGAACACAATTGGAACGAAATTGTAGCCATGAGCGCATGGACCATGGTGATATCTGCAAAAGGCCGGTAAACATTAGAAATCCATTTTCGGAGAGCAAGCGATGAGTGGCAAAGCCTTCCGCATTGATCATTCCATGAGGAATGCGTGATGAATTCGACTCTACCATGCGAAGAGCTAATTATTAAATGTATGTTTCGTCTATACGATAAACTTCGAGAGCTAACGGATTTTTCAAAAGAGCGTTTTTTCCTCGAATGTATATTTCATATCAATTCGCCGTACCATGAAGGGTGGACGCCATGCTCTATCCGTAACGCGAGATCCGATCAACCACCAAATGTGCACCTCAGGGCTTGTGTCTCTATTCTAACCACCGCGGAGGACGCACTCCTAGTTCTCCTTCATGTTTTGGTTCGAAATACAGTTGAATTTTCGACTCGACAGTTTTTGCAGGGGTAATTTTCGTTGTTTGCCTTCAATACGCTCTTCAATAAAATGTAACATTCTTCACTGATCTATTACGCCTTGCGGTTGTTCTCCAAAAATTATTTGGAATACTTGCAAAGAATAAACCGTCTCTGAAGGAGGCGAAACCGCCGAAATGTCAGCTATTGTGTGCCAATAAATTTCATAATACCAAACTCGTGCTTGGCTTTCGAAGAAAAACAGTAAATTGTCAATCGATGATGAGGTTAATAGAAAGCCGGTGTTGAGAATTAACATCCTCGCAACGGTTTACCGTCTCACCGTAGCTGAGAAGTGTTCCTGGGTGTCGGGCCGTGATGTACAGAGGGGAATTCGTTTCTCTGGCAGGGTCTCCCAAGCTGAAAAGGAGTTCGGCGTTTCCATCGGGAAACCTAGCTAAGAAGTAAACCCAGTACCAGGATCTACCATCGTCCTGGTATTAAAGTCGTATGTTGGCAAATCTCCCTCCGATCCACAACGGCTGCGACTGCCTGTGGTGGTGAGGACCTGGAGTAGACTTTGACTAGGCCGACCTCAAGATTTCAGGGAACCACAATGGCTTAACCAGCAAATCTTCGAAAAATGGAGGTTATGCTGGGACCGCACAAACAGTGAGGACAAGCCATTCAACTGCCAAGTATCAAAAGAATCAATATCACTATGTTCAACATCTCACCTTTTCGAAATACAGTTCGTCTGCTGCATCAATTCAACTTAAAAGATAAGGTGAGCACAAGAAAGGTGAATCACTGCTTCTTTGGTAATAACTGTAGTGATTTACTACTCCATTGTAGCGGGAGTGCTCGTGGATGTTGATTTGCGATGCACAATGGAAGTCGTTCCGGCAGAATGGTTTTCTACACTAGGAATGGAAGATATTCCCTCATTCGAAGGTGTAGCCGTGTGAGTGAACCACTGAGAGAAATCCGGACCATCTCACTAGCGAGCTTGTAACTTCCTCCGATACACAACGGACGGCAACTGTCTATGGTGACCAATTGGCGACACCCTAACAAGGTTTTAGAAAGAGAACACCTTTAATGACTATCAGACTACCAGTTGACTGAATATTGTGCTAACAACGGTACGATTTGACGTAAAAGTGGATAACTTGTATATTCAAACATTGTCAATTGTATTACAGTACAACAAATCTTATCTTCTGTTGATTCAACAGGTGCGATGAAGGTCTGAAAATAGTGATTATTTTAGGATATCTTGGGAAAGTTGGCAAAATGTTTGCGTCGTAATGATTCACTTATTTAAGTGTCGTTGAAAGACTTCAGAAAGTAACTATTGCACTGAAACTGCCACAAAATAGGGTGGGCGGTTCAAACAATGTTAGAGCATTTGGACTGGCTCAAAGTTAATCTCGTGTGTTTCTAATTTTGTATCATACCACTTCCTTCATTTGTTTCGATGTTTTGCATCTGTGAACCACAAAAGTTTTCGACTACACCTTTACAATTTCACCTCATTCATGCTTCTGGCTGCGTACTGGTTGAGTTAGTCTCCCTGGAATCCTGGGATAGTTCACTAGAGCAATTCCCACTCTTTAGCACAAGTACTTCACGGTGTTCGCAAATCGGAAGGAGTTTTCCTCAGACGAGACTGCTACCAATTTTCTGAATGCCAAAGAATGGGATGTTTGAATGGTATAGGACGAGTTCGAACTAGATACCATGTGTACATTGGACAGAACCACTAACCGTTCGAGTTCCGCGGCGTTTTGAACGCAGTGGCGTGACATACTGACAACTTTTATGATTCTGTGGTTTAAAAACGCCAACACTGCAGGTACATAATGTCTCAATCAAAAAGAATAAATTTTTCGAACCACAGAAAGCTTCTCAAAGTTCTATGTTGATAACCTTTGATTTTCTATTTATCCTCACCCCAGAGATTATTTTGGATACACGATTTTTTTTTGTTTTCCCACTGCGACCTCCGCCTTCTTCATTCTCTCTTTCTTCCTTCTTTCGATCTTTGCGGATTTAGTGATAACAATTGACGACTTATTTGTTAAACAACTCTGCACAGAATGCATTTCGCCTTCCACTAATCCAGGCATCAATCCTGTCCTTGTATGAGTGCATTAGAAGTTCTTGAACGAAATATCGACACCGCAACTAGAGAAACAGACGCCACATTGCCCTCTCCAGCTGTTTTCTGTCTCTTCCACTCCTAGCATAAATAAATCGTTCGCATGAATAATTGCTATTACCGGCCTCCCTAATTTATGTCGGTAATAACGTGTTGTAAAATTGGCACATAGCACGTTTGTATTGCAAATTCCGAAACGCATGTGTGCCCAGTAGATGTTCTGTTCAGGAGAAGTCATTGGTTATTAAGATTTATTTGAACAGTAGAGACGTTTAATACGCCGACGAATCAAGCAACATGCACCCAAATCTGCATTCCAATCATCAATTTTGCAGTTGTGCTCCCAACAATTGTTGCAGATGGCAGTAGAAATGCGTTAATGCTGTTTGGAGGTCTTTGGGGGCTCGCGTTAGGCTATGAGAAATTGCGCCGCGTAGCAGACAAACAAGGAATCAGATGTCCCTTGGGGAAGTGCTCCAATAGCGACTAGGATTAGCCAGGAAAATGACAGACGTTTATAGTTGATGCCACAAACAGGAAAGAAGAAAACTGAGGACGCCCTTTGTGAAATAAAAAAGATGTTAAGCGAACATCAGATGAGGCAAAGCATCTGGCCTCTCTTAAATTTATAGCTAGGTGGTCGTTGTAAGAACATATTGCAAAAACGCAGTAATGAAAAAACCTGTAAAAAAACACTTCGCCGAAAAAGTAACATTACATTAACAGTGGTTGAAGTCCAGAGTAAGCCATGTGTTTGAAATGGCACCATGATGCATAGAATCCACACCCAACCAGCAACAACGAGCAGGACAAACATTTCCAGTAGCCCGATCTAACCGTTCGAGTTCCGCGGCGTTTTGAACGCAGTGGCGTGACATACTGACAACTTTTATGATTCTGTGGTTTAAAAACGCCAACACTGCAGGTACATAATGTCTCAATCAAAAAGAATAAATTTTTCGAACCACAGAAAGCTTCTCAAAGTTCTATGTTGATAACCTTTGATTTTCTATTTATCCTCACCCCAGAGATTATTTTGGATACACGATTTTTTTTTGTTTTCCCACTGCGACCTCCGCCTTCTTCATTCTCTCTTTCTTCCTTCTTTCGATCTTTGCGGATTTAGTGATAACAATTGACGACTTATTTGTTAAACAACTCTGCACAGAATGCATTTCGCCTTCCACTAATCCAGGCATCAATCCTGTCCTTGTATGAGTGCATTAGAAGTTCTTGAACGAAATATCGACACCGCAACTAGAGAAACAGACGCCACATTGCCCTCTCCAGCTGTTTTCTGTCTCTTCCACTCCTAGCATAAATAAATCGTTCGCATGAATAATTGCTATTACCGGCCTCCCTAATTTATGTCGGTAATAACGTGTTGTAAAATTGGCACATAGCACGTTTGTATTGCAAATTCCGAAACGCATGTGTGCCCAGTAGATGTTCTGTTCAGGAGAAGTCATTGGTTATTAAGATTTATTTGAACAGTAGAGACGTTTAATACGCCGACGAATCAAGCAACATGCACCCAAATCTGCATTCCAATCATCAATTTTGCAGTTGTGCTCCCAACAATTGTTGCAGATGGCAGTAGAAATGCGTTAATGCTGTTTGGAGGTCTTTGGGGGCTCGCGTTAGGCTATGAGAAATTGCGCCGCGTAGCAGACAAACAAGGAATCAGATGTCCCTTGGGGAAGTGCTCCAATAGCGACTAGGATTAGCCAGGAAAATGACAGACGTTTATAGTTGATGCCACAAACAGGAAAGAAGAAAACTGAGGACGCCCTTTGTGAAATAAAAAAGATGTTAAGCGAACATCAGATGAGGCGAAGCATCTGGCCTCTCTTAAATTTATAGCTAGGTGGTCTAGGTGGTCGTTGTAAGAACATATTGCAAAAACGCAGTAATAAAAAAACCTGTAAAAAAACACTTCGCCGAAAAAGTAACATTACATTAACAGTGGTTGAAGTCCAGAGTAAGCCATGTGTTTGAAATGGCACCATGATGCATAGAATCCACACCCAACCAGCAACAACGAGCAGGACAAACATTTCCAGTAGCCCGATCGCCGAAGGACTTGAAATAGCCCGGGTCTACGAGGCCTCTAAAACTGATTAAAAAGTAGTTGAGTAGTTGAGTAGTTATAGTTGAGTAAGTTGAAATAAATTCAGGTAAAAATATCCCGATTATTTTTGAAATTCTTTTGTGCTTTCAGAAGGCATAAAAAGATGGAAAGGGATACTGATTTTCCTAGTGTGCTGTTAAAGCACCTATATCCTTAAATTGTTCCTTAGATGTTGTTAAATTTGAAAACTATTCTGCATCCATGTAAGAAAGAAGAAACGAAAAGTTCATTGATGGCCTTAAAAAGCTATACGCTTGAAATAAATTCATTCAATGTGGGACTATAACGTGCAAATCTCTTTCAGATGGTCGACATGGGCTGAGTAGTGGCAAAGGCATGATGTAGATCCAGAGATGGCGGCTACGGTGTAGAACACGAACTAGAAAAAAACCGCGTTCATGTCGAAGTGTACTCTAAGATGAGGTTCAACGTTGAAAAAAGGAAACACTGTGCTTGCACTAGAATTGCCGCTGGATGGAAAGAATGGCCTCTTTGTTCCCGGACCTCTGGAATGTTGTAACTTTGACGTTTTGCATAACTATTCATTCACGAGAGGTCGTCATCTTGCTATATGTGCATCGCACATCTCGATATGCCCAAAGGCTTCCAAAGATTTCCTTGGTAACGATGAAGTCGCCTTTAACGGTTAAGCCCCAAGTCTATTTTAGGAGACGGAGAATGTTCCCGAACGTCCGTTTTCGCTGAAGAAGCAAAAAAGTGAAAAAGCTAAAAGGTTTCATTGAAAGAGCTTGCAATTTAGTAGGTTCATTGGGCCACCGGCACTCACTATCAGCTCGACTTGCTCGATGGTTTAGCGTTTTGCAGGGGAAAAAGTGCTTTTGAATAGTTTTTAGTTTTTGAATGTTTTCATTGCACTGCATTTCTGTTGCTAACAATATTTATCGTCATTCATCAGTATTTTTATCTTATTTTTTCAGCTTTATTATTTTTACATAGGTATTCCATTTTTGTTTTCCAAAAAGTAATGGAGGTGGTTTGGATGTTTCAGTGAATGAATGTTAATGTTAATGAATGATATGTTAAAATCACATTTAATTCGTTGGAACTTCCGCAACGCTTTAATGGAAGCTCTGTTACTTACCGAAACGTGTTCGACATCCATTGTTCTTGCCATTTCTTTGAGATCATTCTACATCAGCTTCGACGGCAAGCTAAAACTTGTCGGCTCATTTCTTAAACACACAAGCTCGAAGCGTGTTGATGCTTACAAAAGGTGCTTGTACATGTTATGCTATCTCGTAAACGACAAATGAAGAAAAATCACAGCAGAATACCAGCGAGAGCACTGCAATTCTGAGAAACTAAACTCGGCTATATATCAATAGCGGAATTTGTGACAAAAAAAAACAATTCGGTATTTTTAGCAAACAATTTTTGCTTAAAGGAAAGTCTTAAAGTTTTTAACGAGATGACTTCAAAACCGTTTATGAAGCCCTGTGGAAGTAAATGGAATGCAGGGACATAGGACATAGAAGAATATTCAACGAAGTAGCAATCTAAATGTAACTGTTAGGAACAGTCAGTGGAAATTTTAAAAGCACTGTTTAGTCATCGAAGTTGTGACACTTTCACTGTGAATATTTTTCGCTTTGTACTATTAAGGAAGAAAAAAGTTCGAGATTAAAAAAGAATTGCTCATCAAGAATGTCGAAAGTTATTTGATCAATGTCGAGGTTAATACAAAGTCGGTTAAGGGAATTAAAAAAGAATAATTCTCCTTGACATTCCTCCAGTCAGGTAGAAAATCTGAACAGAGTAATTCGTTAATGAGTATTGTTTTTTTTAAGCAATTATAACTCGTCTGGTTCTCTTCGGCTTATAGCTACTCTAATGGGATATGTATAATAAGAACTGTGATAAACTCTTAGGAAGAGGTCAAGAACACCATCGTTGTTCAGCCTGACCGAAAAAGACATCTTTGTCCTTTTTTTATGAAAAAAGTTCAGATAATTTGCCACCAGTCTACCATATTCTACTACCAGATTCAAAATTAGTATTTCAGCTTTTTCAAGTTTTTTTTTCGTATGTGCGCATGTCAACAAGAAATTTCCTCAGTAACAACCTGACGTGGCAGTTCGTTTGCATATGTAACAATGAAGTTTGTTGACAACATAAGGGTTTTGGCCTCTCTGTTTGTTGGGCCTCAATAAGCAGAACTTTCTTGAAGATTTATGATTTCGCGTAGTGAGCATCGATGAACTGAAGTGACTTAAAACTTAAATAAGTATATTGGATAGCCCGTTTCGCGTGTTCTGCGGATCCCCGCTTTCCCTTCAT
Source organism: Angiostrongylus cantonensis (assembly GCA_009735665.1). Lineage (NCBI taxonomy): Eukaryota > Metazoa > Nematoda > Chromadorea > Rhabditida > Metastrongylidae > Angiostrongylus > Angiostrongylus cantonensis. The sequence continues at coordinate 18,701 of MQTX01000528.1, read as the reverse complement.
TTGTCAGAGGTGGTCCTATTAATATCCTTTTAACAGCCACTTGAGCATTTGAATTGTTCTTTCCGAAGTGCGAAGTTGAATGATGGTCGAGTACGATTTTTTTTTTGGAATCACAATGAAGGCAGAGCCGCGCTTTTGTGTAGACGTTCGTCTCAGGCAGTCGTCAGAGGATCAGGGAGTGGTTTGCACCAAGATCGCCGTCACTTGATATCACCAATCATAGGATTTTGCAGTTCTTGCTTTGATATCAACATACCAGGAGATTAAGAGAAAAATAACAAAGAAGGAATGTATAAAAATACTCTTAGAAACGGATAAAAAGTCTAAAATTCCTTAATGCTTTTTCCGAACTTGTCACAAAATGCGATAACAGTCCGGTACATTTCCTCCTTAGAGTACACCCTTTTCGCTCTTCGTGCGTCGTTCTTGGGTGGTCTATCAAAGATTTATATTTGGCGACGGGCACTCGCCGTTCGACATACTGCGCTTTGACGGGAGGCGCGAGACTTCATCTACCAAATTCCTCGAGAGTTTAAGGAATTTAAGGCACTTTGGATCCAAGCCTATAATACCATGGCAAATTTGCTGACACCACCATTGCTATGAAATATTACGCAGTGCTGCTTAGTAAAACGAGTGATGAATGTTCGATGTTTTAAAGAAAAATCTGAACCGAAAAACTAGAAAAAGGATTACGTAGCATTCGCCTGCAATAGTTAGGTGGATCGGTTCCAAGCAGCAACTGATAAAGAAATATCTAGGGAAATCAGAAGTAAAATGACCAAAGACGACATGATTTTGCAAGTTTCTTGGACAATAACATAACATCATTTCACATTTCAGTGGCCAAATATCACCTGGCGTTGTTTTTCTAACGACCGTCAACACTTTCACTGCACACTCTCAATGGCGGAAACGTGCTTAGAGGTGCAATAGGAATGATTTGGAATATCAGTACTGAAATGAGCTCCCTCTTCTTATTACTTAGTTTTATAGCAAATGTAGAAGTTTTTTTCAGTTTTCCTTGTAATTATACGTGATGAACACTTTGTCTCCTGCTCAGCGACCAACTGGTTTTCGAAGCGAATTGCAAAAATTCCACTTTACTGTCCAAACGATTAAGAATGAAATCACATCAGTTATCGCAGCTGTAGTTTTTAGGCGCTGCTGTTCTGCAAAGCATGGGAATCGGTGTATGTGAGTTTCACAGCTAATCTGGATACTGGAATCTCCTACAAATTGTTTCATCATTTGTGGATTCCGAAGACAACGACAATGAAAACGACGACGACGGATAGAACGAAGGTGGTGATTAAAGCTATGAGAAGAGCTATGATAACGTTATTCAGCACTCTTCGTATTTGCTTTGAGAGTTTAATATCTCTATGCATTGTTACTTTCTCATATTTTAGCTTTGCTCCAATCAAAATACGAAAAAGTTATTTTATTGCCACTAAAACGTTGCTAAGCTATAAATAGCGAATAATCCTGAAAATGACGGCGTTTCTCAAGCCATTAATCGAAGAAATTGGAGGTAAATCTGCGAATTGAAGTCGATTCATGACAAATGGATCCAAAAAACCATTTCTGATGGGCAGCGAAGGAATATTAAAGCGGGCAAATCTAGTCTATTATTTCTAGAGTTCGGATAGAAACAAAAAACCGAGAATTCTTCTTGATTAGTTTACTAGCATTGTACAAATGTCTTCACGAATATGTAAGAGGAGTTTTCTAAGAGGACTTTTTCATTTTCTCAGAGAATCAACAGTCTCTGACTCGTGCAATATTTTTAACATGTTGTTTGCCTAATTAATCGGTAAGTTTCTCAGCGGCTTAGTGTGAAGCGAAAAAATTAGGGAATTGTAGATTATGACGAAAAACTTCTTTAACTTGGAATTTTTCTTGTTGATAAAATTTCTTCGCCAACTTATCGCTAAAGAATTGGCCGTTGCCAAATTAACTGGAAATCAAATTAGAAACGAAGGAAGAAGTGGAGGAAACGATCATTTTCCTGCAGAAAATTCAGTATGTTATTTGGCTACCACTTCAGCTGAGGTCATGCTCAGCTGGCGGTGCTGGCTGACATCAATCCTCTCAGCTGCAACATCACTCTGGCAGATTTCCTTTTTTTCACTGCAATATTTCGCCACTTACATCGCTTTCTAACATTTCCTTAAATCATAACAAAATTTCTTGTTACCAAAGGAAATGTGGCCATCTTGTAAAAAAATGAGTGGATAACCTCCTTTCGATCCACGTCGGCTTATTGAAGCGATAACTATGAATCGTCCTTGTCCGAGAACCCTGGCATTCCATAAGAACCGCTCACAAACACCTCTAAGGACGAAATATTACTAAGACACAAGTGAGCTCACACACAAGCCCGGCCTCCAAGATGGATGAGCGTCAAAACACAACGGTATGGATGTATCGGGTGTTCGTTCAGAAGGATCTTAGAAGTATCAAACGGATAGAACACTTTGTTCAGTGCCTTAAAGCCGAATTAATTCGCATTCTATTTTTTTGATCCAAAATTTTCTCTGCATTGTCTTAACAAAAAGTTTCGGGTGATTTTTAAGTGAACATGGAAATATTTTAACGTCTAGAGGAGCTTCTGAAGTAGATATGCGTAAACCATTAAGCTCACTAGGTATCTTGAGTTCCATGCTCTCCGTAACTAACGACTTCCTTGTTGTACGTTAATGATCGCTGTTGAATTGTCGCCAATTAGAGAGGAATCGCCCATAAAACGTCACTCAACTCCTACAAAATATCGCCCTTTCTCATTAAAATGCTATCAGAACTCACCATCACATTCTTCATAATGACCCAGCGCTAGCATAAAGGGCAAAACTGCTTCGAAGCAGATAACTTAAATGTCGCATCGCACGATCTAAGCTGGGAATGATTTCGTCATAGGAGAAAACGATGAAAGAGATGAGCAAACCACAATGCAGCTTGGCGTAAGTTATACGGAAGTAAAGTATAGACCAGCGAGGATTCTTTCTCCGTAGTAAAAAGCACTTTGGAGAGTATGGCCGTATTTCCCCTTTTGCAGGACAATGCGCATTCACCTTCTTGCATCCAAATGAGGCGCCACAAGAAAGAATCACCAAGGAAATTAACGCGAAATTCTTAGATGCCTACATGTTACATGTTTATTTATTTGGCAGTTCCTTATCTTGTACCGATTAGATTAACGTATAACCAGTGAAACCGGTTTTCCGAACGCTGACAAGAATTTCTCGAGAGCTAGAGCACTTGAGAAGATGAAACTGTCACAACTTTAGGAAAGCCCTTGCTCTGTCACCGTTCGGAATTGAAATTTTTGACAAACTGAAAGAAGAAACTTTATTTTTTAGAATTTCGAACGTAATAATGGTATTCGCAAATGCAAACGACACATTAAGAACCATAATGTTCAGTTTCATGAAGTCCTGGTTTTCAAACTGCTTTTTCGTTCGAAGTATGAAGTTCGATGCAATGAAATGAGTAACATGATGCTGTGCTCCAGAAAGCCATTGGAATGAGAGCTAATAGATAGCAATCTACGAATTCTACTGGTTTCAATTTTAACTAATAAAGTTTAACATGAACTGAGATATGTCGGCTTATGGTTGAAAGCAGTCGATGTTTCCGCACTGAATGCATTACTTTATGTGCTAGTTGTCAAACCCATTAATAGCTCCTTATAGCTCGCTTGACGATTCTCCGGATTTGAATTTAACGGTGCTTTTGTTACTTATTGAAGAAGTGCACTATTTTCCCATATAGTTTTGTCGGATGAATGATGATGTGTGTTGACAGTTGATGCGAAATACTTGGTGGATAGAAACATTCTTAGTGGATCTTTTAATCAATCATCGAAAGCGGCGAAAAGCTGTAAGACCTCCGGAGAAATAGTCATTCTGCAGCAAGCACTTAAATATTAATGAAATTAATGTGATGGCTGCTGTTCTCATTGCTATCGGAACTCTATGAGGTTAGAACCGTGATGATGTTTTTGTGACATCGATGAGTGGACCTGACCAGCGTCAGGAATTCGAGAAGTGTTCAAATCTACTCTTTGTTTTTATAAATTGAGCGTCACAAGAAAAGAGTGAAAATATGTTGTACTCATAGATGTGCGTGTTATTCTCATCAATTTAAAAATAATATAAAAATAGTTTAGATGTTAAAAACCAATTCCGAAATAGCCTCATTCGTGCTGCTTCACGATTTAACATTTAACATTACTACTACTTCGTTCTGGACACACATCAGAAAACAATTTATTTCGACCAGTAACGTTCAACTTTACTCAGATTTTTCAAGTAGCACTTTCAAGCAAACCATTTGTAAACATCCGGTAATAGTCAGCAGTGAAAGCGAAAGGATGACCTATTAAGTTAAATTGTGAACTCTTCTGGTTTACAAATCCAGCCTCCACTCGCTTACCACCTCATATAAACATGTTCTTGAGATATAATCAGCAGAGCCTTTACCGAGAACGAGTTCGACATTTCCAAATGAAAGCTCAGCTGAGACTATGATCACTACTATCTTGGCAACAACCTAGTCACTAGCTGGCAAGTGGTGACGACCAGGGTGTGCCATTGCACAACTTTCGAGTCTGTAGAGAAAGAAAATATTCGATGTTTTATTTCAATGAGCAGACGAGGTTGTTATTATAGAATTTATTGGAATACAATAGCTGACGTCTCGGCGGTTTCGCCTTCTTCAGAGCCGTTCATTTTTTGTTTAAAAACGAAAGCAGTGATTTTTTGGAGTACTGAAATATGGAAGGAAAATATTCTGGCTTGAAGCACCGCCATAATTAAACTTTAAGCGCCGTCGCGCTCTTTCAAGTATTCCATAATTATTTGGACCTCGAAGAAATACTGCATGTCTTTGTCTGCCTTAAAGGCGAATTTTGAAAAACATTTCGGAATGAGTGCTCGACAACAAAGCGGTGATTAACTCGTTTGGCGACGAATCTGCACAATGGTGGTGATGTGCTGGAAGTAACGCCGAACTCTCAGAAGAGTCATAGGAAAAAGCAGAACTGTGGGAGCAAATCATGCCGATTCTACAAGACGTGTGTGGGTGAGAAACGTGGATGGAATGTGGTAGGCCCAGCTCCGAGAGTTCATAGACAAGAAATCGGAAGTTCAACGCATTTACGATTACGAGATTTGTTAAATGTGACGATTTTGAATGAGCACATAGCAGACGCCGAAGAATAGAAGAGTGAGAATTGATAAGAAAGGCAAAAAAGGAGATGAACTAAGAAGAAAAGCAAGTAAATGATTAGAAACTAAATGAAAACAAAAGGAAGGTAAGAAAGTATGGGACAGGAATACGAATTAACGAGAAACTAACAAAAAAATCGAAATGAAGATGAAAAGAAGGGGTAAGGTAGAAAAAGAAGAAACAGGAAGTTGGAAAGCGAAAGGAGAGTACGGACGACAGGAAGATGGAACGAAAGAGAATACTCCATTGAATAAGGAGAATGAGTGGTGGAGAGTGGAATAAGAAAGCAGAAGAAAAGCGGTCCAGCTCATGTACAACTAATACCCACATCAATGTTAATTCCGTCGTTTCAATCTTCCTTTGCGAGCAAGAGAGGCCTAACTCTATAAGTGTCGACTCTCTGCGTTAAATTATAAATAAATGCAAACGTATCCTAATTTGTTTAAATCCAAAACGCTTTTTCAAAACATAATTTTGTGGAATCTGTGCTATCGATGACCTCACAAAACTCCAATTTGGGTAGACAGCTTTTTCTTTCCTTCTTTAATTCTATTGTATGGTGCTTTAGCTCTGATCTTGATCGATTAACGTTTTAGTAATATTTCACTATCTCTTAGTAATGGAATAGAAGCTAACTGCTCAGATGTCCTGGTTTATTGATAAGATTACACAAAGTTGTCACAAATCTTTATCATGCCTATCGTTTCGGAAAATCCACGACGATTCAATCCAGTGTCCACGGTAATTGTTTCATGTCACGATATGGATCCTCTTGGTATCTTCGTAAGGTTTCCCACAGCCTCATGTTAGCCTATCAATAAAACAAGACATTGATTATCGATGTCGAGGTTCAACGAAAGTTGGTATTGAGTATTTTACTGAATTTTTCTTCAGTTGAAGCATATTAAGTAGGATTATGATCCCTCATATCTTCAAAAACCGATGTCAGGACTGAAACGGTCTCCCAGCAACGGAGATGAGGACTAGCAGTGGTCGACGAAGGCCGATCGGTGTCGCTTTGCATGTTGCAATCGCTTCAAGTGGGAGGAGCGGGCGGGAGGGCAGAATGGCAATGGAGTGCCAAGTCAGATTTATGAATAGCTTCGCCATCCTCAATTTCAGGCGAATCGATTCTGCGTGCGGATCCACGCGATGGATTGGTCTCCTAACCAAGATGTTGGCTAGACTAGCACATCTATAAATTTGCTTAGAAACTTTATAAAGCTTCGCTAGACTTAAAAACTGAATACACTCTTCGAGTGACCTAAACGGTCTATTTACGTGAGCATGGCATCTTCAAAGAATCGACTGCATTAAGAGGAATTGAAAAAGTTACATGCCGTTCATTTGGCTTTCGAATACTCGAGCAGCAGGTCTTCCAAATACTACTTTGCAGAAAAAATAGAAGAGAGGAACTTATGAAGCCGAACAGAAAACATGGACTATAGATCGAGACGAAGTTTCTCAATTTCGTGTTCCTTTAGCCTTCAGATTCCATGGAATTCAAAAAGAGAAGGTAAGCAAGAACCACGCATTAAAACTCTATTAACGTCGAATGATTTCTACAACTTGACTAAGCTCGCATTTACAACGTTGACTTAAGACTGGGCATAAGTGAGTAAGAATATCACTTCCCAAAGTAAGAAGGCTGCAGTCAAGTATTGCAGTTTCTCAATTTGTCGGGCTTTTTTCACTAATATAGCACTTCGTCTATTCTATTCCTCATCTTAGAGTCGTCAATCACGAATGAAATCGTATTGTATAGATTCCGCTCCAGATTGACGGTATCATCGAATCCTAAACAGTAAAGAAATTAGGAATGTCACTGCTGTTAGAGGTAATTTATATAGCGGTGCCTGTCTTTTACACTACAGGCGCTTATCGCCCTATTGTTTCTACATAGCACCTAACAAATTTGCAATAGAAAACGAAAATTCGTCTCCTACTGACCGCTACTAAATACTAGTTTGACACTTTTATTTGAAATTCTGATCAAGGCTGAACCATTCGTTACCATTGTAGAAAAAACTTAGTGGTAAAGTGGGAGATTGCTCTCCGATTTAGGACGGCCGAGGAGTAACCTCGGTGACGACCTGGGAATACGTTAGAGTAGACTTCCCCGAAACTGAGAAAAAGATATCTCGATTAGAAACCTTTATTTAAACTCGGAATCGATAGTTAAGAAACCCAAACACAAAACCAAGGCGCGTTACTCGCAGTGGTGGGTGCCCTGCAATAAACATGGGATCGATCCCCGCGCTTCAGGCCCATCAAGTTCTTCATCCCTCCGGGGCCGGAAAATTGGTAGTAGACTTGTCTGGGAGGATAGTAGCACTGGCTCGATACATCGGTAGACCACCGCGAGTTATTGTGAAGCCTTGTTATGCATTCAATCACCTCCGACAGTGCTTAATCAAGTCGACTGCATGGCGCTTCCCTCAGGGGTAGATCAACAAAGAGAGCTCTATTCTTCTTTTTAAACACAGAAGAAGAAATATTGTTCTACGGGTGTGTCAAATTATTATGCACTTTCCTAAGTTAAATCCGCGAAATCGTGAAGAAATCTGCTGAAATCATCAGAGGAATTATGTTCAATAACATTACTCGAAATAATGGCATAGAAACACAAGAAGGAAAGCGGAAGACTTTTGTTCTTGCGGATTGCCATTAAGAATGTGCCAAGTATTTTTATTACCGTAGCATAATAGAAACTTCCGTTGTTTGGCTCCAACAGCACTCGTAGTAGAATTGTACGGAGAACAAATGGTCATATTTTACGGAAAAATCTCACTTACTACAATTTGTTTTTCTGTTTTTCTCTGCTTCTATCGAGCTTAAACTTCAATTCTGTAGTCAACACGCCGGATAAATTCGTTTAATGGCGAACTTTTTGCAATTTGTGTTTTGTTTGCGTGTCGCCTTCAGTTTGTGTCAAGAAAGATCATCGAGCATTCCATACACTATTCTTCACTAGCGACGAGATAGATAATTCATTGTATCACCTGTAGTCCCGTTGATCGTCGAGTGATTCGAGCGAGCGCCAGTAAATCTTTCATCTTTCCCTGTCGCGTGCAAGAGTAGCCCAGTGGATTCTGCTCGCTCTAGAGATTCGTCGAGCATCACACCTTTCTTCTATGCTCTTCGTGAAAAACTCTGTCTATCGGGTGGGTGGTCTTCCTGTAGTACGGTTGACATCCTGAAGAATCCAGTCATTAACGGCTCTTGTCATGGGTAGTCTTTCACACACATTACATGTGTGGCACACCTTATCTTCAACTGTTTGGCGAACAGAACGGTACCTTGGGTTTATAATAATTGACGCAGGTAGCAGCTTGGGATTCCTTTCCTTAGTTGTGTGAGACGGGATGCTCCTGAAACTTATCCTGTCTGGGTGTGGTGATGTTTAATTCTTTATCGACGAAATGGCATGTCGGATTTCGGAAGGGAGAACCGGTGGTATAGCATATCCATCCTCTTTTATTTTATATGACTAGAGATGGACGTGGCTATCGAAGTGATCTGAGTAGTATTCGTGAACGATTTTCCTCATTGCCTTTCTGGAGGTTGTAACTGTTCCATCTGGGCGTCGGAGTGCAATCACCTTGGTCTTGTAATTGGTGCAGCTTCGGCGAGGTTTGCGAATACTTTTTCCAGCCTCTACAGCTTCGACCATTAGATTTTAGCAGCCTCTCCGTACTCGTCCTACCCATCGCTGCGAAATTAGGATCCTTTTCGGGGTAATTGAAATAAGGCCCGTTTTTTTTACTGTTTATCATTTTGATACCCACCTATAGTTTGTTGGGATTTGAACGTGGGGGCTTGGTCACGGGTAGATTGCCAGGCTCTCCCAGAGTTGACATGGAGCTTATTTGTTTCAGGCGACTCCTAACTGCCTCCCATATACTTCCGAGTCACTGAATTACATGTTTTTGGCCGAATTGACTCGTAGAATATAATCAGCATAAAGCAAGAGCGACACACACACACACACACACACACACACACACACACACACACACACACACACACACACACACACACACACACACACACACACACACACATGTATGAATGCGCCTTGTTAGTACAGAAAGTATGTGCCAAATCGGTGCAGGAAAAACAGGAAGTCCATTCCCTTAGATCCATCTGCGTCTCAGGAAAGCAAAGGTCGCTTTGGTCCGCGATTAACCCCTATCTGCCCCACCTGGGGAGGCGCCACTTAGCATCGTGACTAATCGGCTCGAGATTCCTCACATGATAGAGATCCGTGGCAATTCATTGTAATCTTTAAAATTTTCAAGGAACCTTTTTTGATTCTTATTATTTTGTACTAAAAAGGGAGCGTGTAGCGCAGTGATCGGAGGCGCCTTGCAATTAACACATGGGATTGATGCCCGCACCCAGGTCCCACCAAGCCTTCCATCCCTCCGGGGTCTACCATTTGATACCGAACTTGTCTGGAAGGATAGCAGCATTGGCTCTGTATATCGGTAGGCCACCGCGAGTCATTGTAAAGGCTTGATATGCCTTCAATCACCTCCTAACGATGCTTAACAATGCCGAATTCATAGCGCATCCCTCAAGGATTGGTAACGCGGAGAGTTTTATCCTTTATCCTTTATAATTTTGTACTACCTGCAATCCTATCAGTCTTTATAAGATATGAGCCAGCACCACTAAGTTTCACATTCGTCTTTGACACGTATCTGATCAGCCTGTTCGTTCCCCACGTTAGTCTACCACAAAGAGCATCAGATTTTTTCCTATGCGGTTCTTTATCCTTGCTGTTCTTGACGGAAATTTGACGATTTGTAGCTTGCAGTCCTTACGTATTATGGGTTTACTTGGGCTTGCGTGAAGGAGAGTTAGGCACCTTTTCAGCTTTGGTGACCAGACCAGGAAAGTGAAGCCGTTTTTTATACAGCACCAGCAATAAGCTATTCTTACGCCAAGGAGATACCACATTAGTTGGTGGAATGTGCTACATCAACATATTCGAAAAAAAAGATGTGCAACATTTTTTTTCGGTTAGCCTATAAAATCACAACTACGTTGAGCAAGGTGGATCTCCTTGTCTCCTAACTTTAATCAATTTCATAAACATAAAAGGCTTTTTAGAACAAAGAACTAAAGTCTAAATGCCAGCTGAAATTTCCACTGGGAATGTCGCCACGTTCGAGTCAAACCACTAGCACGGAAAACGATTGTGCGAAAGAGAAACCAATGTAAATAGTGCTGGAAACGATACTACTAGTGAAAACGGTCCATCCAAGTAAGTAAGCGATTACGATTCAGCCCATGTCTGAAATTAAAAATGGTTGAGTAGTAAAGCAGAATCACGCAGGATTTCGACGATTTTCGCCTAGCAACTTTCTTGAATTTCTTATGCACCACGGAATCGTTGGTGTGTCGCAGTGCAATATTGAATTCTATTTAAATTTTAGATTTCCATTCCGTCTCGCCAGATTCCACCCCAATCCTTTTGCAAGTATCGAATTAGATAACTAAATAAATTTGTCGGAAATATAACTAGAAACCTATGCAAATAATATTGATATTTTCCAGTTGGTGAATGGTAGTTGTGATGAAGATGAAGCTCAGTGATTCTGATTGCAAATCACAAATCACTCAAGGCTTATTCAAGAAAAATTTTCACTTATTGGCGAGGTTGTGTTTCTCTCTAAAAACTTTATAATGTAAGAGCTCACATGACTGATTTTTTGATACAGTTTAAGCACTTTTTCTTCGTATTCTGTTGAGAAGGAACTAAAAATCGATTTTGGAATCTTAAGATCCTCGGAGAGATGAAAGTGTCTGCTCATTGAAGAAAAGCGTTGAATCATCAATCAATGCTGAAGTTAACAGAAAATCGGTCTTGGGATCCTGGAATACTTTAGGAACAAAAGAGAGCACAGAGAGCACAAGGTGATTGTTGCTTTTGAAGTGGTATAGTTACTTGTTTGGTCCCCTCCAAGTTCACCTCGAAAATTTCAAAAACGAAAACAAGCACTTTATAGCCTAGAAGAGGGAATCAGTAAGGATTAGTTGCCCTAGAAAGTGTCCTCTTCATTGATCTGTGGTAGAATAAAATTTCTGCAAAATCATCGAGTTGGAGTATTTCCAAGGAAAAAGTGGAAAAATTTCGTGCTTCGGGTGGCCACGATAATACGAGGGCCAAGCATAACAGAGAACTGCAGGATTGGTTTAATCCTCATGGTGATATCTCCTATAACACAAGGGTTGCCATAAATGGCTAACTAAAGACTGCCATGGCTGATACGTGGCGCTTGTGAAAATACAAATATGGTCTTACATACGTTAGAAATCTCAGAGTAGCAAAGCGCTCTTCGACATCTGCCAAAAATATATGAAGCATTCTACCTATAGATGTGGTGCTTCAAATGCCTAATACTGTGAAGGTTCTATGATCTCAATGTTGACTTTTTGCTTACTATATTTTACTATCTTTCTTAGCAGGGTAGTATTTGTGAGGCAATCACAGTGATTCTGAGATATTAGCAAAAAACCGGACCGCAGGTGCCTACGGTGGGGAACGAACGAGCTATTGTCCTTTCCGGTGAGGAATAAAAAAGTCAACTAATTCTTCGTATTCCTGTTGAGCAAACGCGAGGTGTTATTTTTAACCCTTATTCGCGAATACGGGGGTGGGGTCGGGAAGGAGGGATCGGAGCGACGAAATCGCCCGAAAACGCGTTTTAAGCGAGAAAAACGCAAAAAGCCGCCGCCCACTCGATGTGGACGAGTTGTCCGTCCGGACGCTATTCTCGGCCTCCGAACGCGATTTTTGCGCGGTTTTCGCGCTTTTCAGCCGACTTTCACGTAGTCACACACTCATGCAAACGCTCATACTGGATAGTGTAGTCGCGGACGAGTTATTCGCAAGTGGACGAGTTTTCGCAAAAAAGGCGATTTTGCGCCGTTTTCAATAAGGGCGCATGTAGCGCAGTGGTTGGGGGCGCCACTGCGACCCGCACGTGGAATCGATCTCTGCGCCCATAGCCCACCAAGCCTTCCATCCCTCCGGGGTCGACAAATTGGTACCAGACTTGTCTGAGAGGATAGCAGCACTGGCTCGATACATCGGCAGGCCACCGCGAGTCATTGTAAAGGCCAGATATGCATTCAATCACCTCCAACGATACTTAATGAAGTCGAATGCATGGCACATCCCTCAGGGATTGATCAACGCCGAGAGCTCTAGAGTGCTTTATTCACGAATAAGTTGACGTTTCGGCAGACTTCGCCTTTCTCAGAGCCTGGAAAGGTCAAACTGACAGCAATCTATACGGTCAAACACCTCCATAACCAAACAGAGAAAACACTAAACCAGGACGTTGCTGAGATATTTGCAAAGCCCTGGACCGCAGGTGTCTATGGTGGGGAACGAACGCGCTATTGTCCTTCCCGGCCCTTCCCGGGGCGTTGTGCTTTTGTGCCCTATGCGTACCTGGAGGAGTGTTTTGGCGTGCTTTAACTTTCCCATCTAGGTGTTCCTTTATTCATGTTATTCTATTCGTTGGCCCGTCTGCACAGCTGGTAATGGGTCTAACCTTGAAGAATGCTGTGTTGATTGACGGGAAACCATCAGCTGATTCTAACTTATGTGTTTTAATAAGTAAGTATTAGACGGTACACGTTGATCGATCTACTTTTAAACGCGAAATAACGCAACAGTTTTAAGCCCGTCGCCTTTGCTACTATGATCATTGTTAAGTTTTCGTAATTGTCTCTTGCATTCTTTTTCAGACGATGGGCAATAAAGGGTAGCATCACTAAGGTGTACTGTTATCTCAATATCTAACTGGCGAGGATTAACTACAAACTCTCCCCCTTTATCACTAACTAATGGTCAAATGGTCTTTGAATTAACTAGATCTCTAATTTTTCGCAGCGCACACTTTTGTGTGGCTGTTTAGGTTAGAGATAAACTTTCTACCGCGATAGTGATTCAGGGTCTTGACAAGGTCTTCCGAAAACATGCAGAATTTCATATCAACTTCCACGCTAGGGTCCTGCTGTCTAAAAAACGCACTAGGAAAAGGAGACGGTGGTAGCCTGCCCACTTTTTAACCTTCCTTCTTATTCAATATTTCATGCGTGGCCATCAGCAACCATCCAAAAAAAAAGAGTAGGCAGTATTCAAAATGGTTGAGATTGTGATTATAACTGCAGCCTCAGCCTAACTAGGTTCGCCGCCGATTTGTGCTTCCCAGATCAATCACGTTGAGTGGTGACTGCTGATGGCAAAAGATCGATAAAACTAGCTGAGAGACAGAAAAAACGAAGGACCCGCAGGGTGTGGTGGTGAGCACGTTACACCGCGGAAAGGACAATAGCGCGTTCGTTCCCCACCATAGACACCTGGGGTCCAGAGTTTTGCAAATATCTCAGCAACGTTGTGGTTGTATTTCGCTTATAACCTGCCGTGAAAATTGTAGTAGGCAGAAAATGAAAGCTGAAACCAAACCAGGATTTCAATCACGTAAAACACAGGTTTGCACACTCACCGCTCTCTATAAGACCTCCACTGAGTATGTCGCGTGGAGACCAACCACAAAGAATTCACATGGAAGTGTAATGTGCTCCTCCCATCAGAATAACAGGCTTATATGCTGTCCAATGTCACGCGTGATAATGAGACATTCTTTCCTGCGGTTCATTTTTGGATTTCTGGAATTAATCTAAAACGTCTCGAGAGCTTTGTGCGCTTGTGTTCTCGATTCCCGTGCGAGTATCATGACACATACCTCAAAGTCCTCCCCGCTATGTCCCTGAGCCCTATGCGTGCCTAGTGGGGTATTTGGTTTACGTTTGCCGACTAGGTGTTCTCTTGTGCGGACATAGAGTGGTCTGCCTGTTCCGCCAATGTATTCGTCTCCGCACGCCTTACAGGATCAGATAAACTGTACCCGAACTCATGCAGTCACCGTCTTTACCACTGGGGCAAATTATGCAATTTTGCGTTGCACATAGACGGTCGTATAGGCGGTTACGAACTAGTAGGCGTCTTAGATTACTCTTAGGCATTTCAATTATCGTTACCGAATTCCCTAACCCGACCTTTCTCAAACGGCGTTTTAAACTGCACTTACTTCATTTAAAATAAAGAATAGGATAAACGGGACATTATTGCTGCTAGTGTTATCGTTTGGGGGCCTGGAATTTTCCCTACACCTATCCCGAGCTACAGTTTCGTAGCCATTAGAGATGGCTCTTTGTGGTGCCAAGTTCCGAGACTCTTCTCTCTGCTCTCTTTCCGTGCAAACGTTGGTTGATTTTTGAAATATGTTTCTTACAAGCTTCCTTTTAATGTGAGAGGGGTGAGAGGAAAGGTAATGGACCAAGATATTTTTACAACCTGGCTCTCGGTACCACTTCGTATTGTAGCCATTTTCTGACAGGTTAATTTGGACGTTCAGGAATAACAGCAAGTTTTTTTTTGGTTTCCCTCTGGTGAACTTGATATACATACAGTAACGGCCTGAGATCGGTCACTGGTGCTTCCACCTTAGACATACATGCAGTGGTAAGACCTGGTGCCAGTCGTTGTCCTATTACTAACCCGCCTATTTTAGCGTAGCACTTTGAGGACCAGCCAAAGGTTGAGCAGATCACGCATTCTTTTAAGAGTGATATCAACTGTTCTATCTTAAAGCCATCATGTTTACTTTTCTTTCGTGTTTTATAAGGAGTTCGAATATGGCTTGTATTGCGGAGTCATTCGACACGTTTGTATAAAGGGCGGTAACGTCGAAGGACTCCATCACGTACGCGCTCCTGTGCTGCGCAGTACGTAGACGATCCAGAAACATCTGGGTATTCGTAAGATGAGCTGGAATGTATTTCAACAGCTGAGTAAATATTAGGGTTAAAAACCATGCTATCTTAACCGTTGGCTCATCTACAGAGCTAATGATAGGTCTAACCTTAAACGATGATGGATCGGTATACATAAGATCATCGCTGGATACTAACTTATGAGTTTTTGTAAGCATGAAATCAACGATGTGAATTTCAACTATAGGCTCAGCTTAACTGGGTTCAATGCCGATTTGAGCTTTTCAGATCAATCCCGTTGACGGGTGATTGCTGATGGTAGTGATCGATTGAACTAACTGAGAGACAGACGAAACGAAGGACCCGCATGGTCTGGTGGTGAACGCGTTACTCCCCTGAAAGGATAATAGCGCGCTCGTTCCCTTCCGAACACCTGCGGTCCGGGGCCTTGCAAATATCTCACCATCATTGTGGTTGTTTCTATGATTTCGATTTGTACAGTGGCAGTAACACCGATGTTCCAAGCTTTCTCTCAGCACGTAGCCTTTGCAGTTTTTTGTCCATTTTTTCACGCAGAATCGAATTAGGCAGTGCATCCTCAAGAGGATTATGTCAACTTTCCCTTTTATTCACACTTGCACTATTGTTGAAAAGAAAAGCAAGTGAATCTAATTCAATTTCATGACTTTTTTGCGTTTCTTTGCGTGCTGCTGTCTCTCAAATTTGTCAGTAGGGCGCCTGTTACACAGTGGTCGAAGGCGCCCTGCAGTACAAATGGGATCGAATCTCGCTCCTCAGTGCCCAACAGCCCTACATCCTCCGGGATCGGCGAACTGGTACTAGAGTTATCCTGGAAGAAAGCAGCACTGACTTGATAGATCAGCAGTCTACCGTGAATCACTGAAAAGGCCAGATATGCATTCAATCACCTCCAACGATGCTTAATGAAGTCGAATGCATGGCGCTTCCTTGAAGGATCGATCAACGCCTGGAGCTTTATCCTTCATCCTTCATCCTTTATCAGTAGTTTGCACAACTTGCCTTCACATTAATTGTTGGATCATACTGAAACTGACGTCGGAAGTGCCTTCATTAGTCCAAGTTGAATGCTATAATTGTGTTTTGTAGCTGATATATACAGAGCAAATTCGTATACACTTGCTCGGCTCGAAGTGAAGTTGATAGCGAAGTCATAGACCTAGTTGGATGTAAACTGGGGCGTTGATAACAACTCTTTAACAACAAATAACCATTTAACAAGATTGCAAACAATAACAACTTTGCCATTTTAAAACGCGTTGTCTAATTGAATACGGATTCGTCTTACGAAAACTTAATATTACAGAACTCTGTTATCAGCGAAGCGATGTTGTTAGCACTGGTCGTTCTCTTTCCCTTTCTGTCTTCCTATTCCAAATTTTACAAAACAATCCTATCGATGATGCTGTAGTCCTTGAAAGATGTCACCACTTACTTTCTTTTCTTGCTAATGGTTATGTTTTAGAGCAGATTTTGAGGCTCGTTAAAGACACTTATAAGGTACATAAGGACATCGTACTTTCCTAATCCCTCCATAAGTGTTTCAGCTTAGCGAAATGGATGTCGGTAAGAGTGGCGTATAGCGGTAATTTGCACTCTCAAGATTTCAGTTATCACCGTAGTCCAATGGATGCGATCCGCTATGCATAACCTTTACAGAAACCCTGTTTATTTGATTATGTTTATATGCACATCTTGTTTATTTCTAGTATCCTTTTAATTGTCTTTAAGATTGCTTGATGAAAAACCTTGACAGCATATATCATGCAGGTTGCGCGATGGCTAACGAAATCATACGTCTCTTTTTTTCTCACATCATTCGCGGACATCATTGCTCACATTCGCGGACATCATTGCTTTCCATCAAGCACACCAACCACATGTCCAAAAAAGAAGGTAAGAAACTCGGGATCAGTGTGCTAATTGAGCTGACATCTGTTTCTTCAGTTTTTGAATTTGCACTTTGCCGATGTATGCTTTTTCACCTGCGTGCTAACTTGTCATTTTTAAAATAGGTGAATTGTAAGAATAAGACATTCATTCTATTGGAATTGGTACGAGCATAGCTGTGTTATGCCTTTGAAGAAGCGAGAAATGAACGAGTGGAATGCCGCTTCTAGTAGTTTTCTGGATCACAATCTCGTCCAAACCAGATTCACTTTTCAAATTGATTCACAAACAAACTAAAGCGGAATTTGTGTTTTTGTTTTCTTATGGTTTTCTTAACAATTTGTTTGCACATCTCCACAAATTCAAGTGTAAGTGAACAACTATTTTACAGCCGCATTCTGCATCATCCATATCATTTCGAGAGTTTCACCCCATAATTTTGCTCGTTTACTCATACTTTTATCCATATTTGTCTACTTCCAATCACTTCAAGAATGATGCTACCAAGGCTTCTATCCAAAAATTTTGCACTTACCCATTTCTTTGAGTGTAGAAAGAGTATATGCAGTAATGGACCAGTACCGTATAAAATTTTAGAATAACAACAATCACAGCAATATTGTTTGGCGAAACTCTAGGATGACAATGTGGTCAGCCTCTGTTGTCGCATTTTCATCGGGATTCCTTCGAAGGTCTACCTCATTCTAACACAACTGCGTTCCTGATTATAAAAAACTATGCGAAAGATCCATTTTTTGATTTTTCACGTATATCTCCAGAGGGATTTTAACATTCCAATCCGTAAGCTTGGATCTGCCGCATTTCCATCAGAAAGCAAATGCCAACTTAACTCTAAGCAATATGTATTCTTTCGTTGATGAGCTTACACGAGGTTGATAATAATAATTATTATGGGCTAACGTTTCGATGTCTTCGTCTTCATCTTTCATCGTCTTCGTCTTCGAAGTATTAACTCTAAGCATTTCTAGGTGCTGTTGGTACAGAGAGCAATTTGAAAATTTTCAAAATGATGTTTTATCAGTGTCAGCCCAGGGATCTCCATTCACACACGCATGCGTTCTCAGTTTAAGCGGATTGTATTCTACGAGTCAATTCGAGCTCCATGTCAACTCTGGGAGAGCCTGGCAAACTACATGTGAGTATACCCAGCCCCACGTTCAGAGCCCAGCAAGCTATACGTGGGTATCAAAAATGCTAAACACAGTAAAAAAAAAAGCAGGCCTCATTTCCTTAACCTCGAAAAAGCTCCCAATTTCGCAGCGTTGGGTAGGACTAGTACGGAAAAGCTGCAAAAATCTCAGGGCCAATGGAAGCTGCCTGGATCGAGAACTATGGTGACGATCTGTACCTACAACGCACGTACACCTGCATCCGATTCCTCGATAAAAGACTTGCTCATGCAAGTTAGAATCATAAGGCACGGCGTCATCGACTTGGCCGATACGAGACGACGTTACCCATTCAACGCCGCCTATGACACCGGAAAAGCACTGTTCCTTGGAACATACGACAGTAGAGGAGTAGGCAGTGTCGATGTTCTCGTCAACGCGAGTTTGTCCAAGAACATCGATTCATTCGAACAGCTTACAACCCGAATCGGACGTTTACGATTAAAAAGATGTGGATCAATACTGGCTTTTACAATCTTCGTCGTTTACGCGCCGACTTCAAATTACGACGAAGAAGAAGTCGAAGCGTTCTACATGGACTTAGAAAAGTTC
>MQTX01000526.1:0-28440 GCA_009735665.1 Angiostrongylus cantonensis | reverse complement strand
TACTCAGCCAAACCCTTTCATAACCCTAGCAGATAAGACTTAACAAATAAATTTGCATTCACATAAGAAACAACTTCATTTAAACACCTACCGTTTATTTCGTGTATCTCAGTTAGTTGGTGGATAGCAGCTGAACAGAGCAATACATGGAGGAGGACTGTGCCTGTGTCAGATCACTGAACCAGCCTTAGGTATGGGGCCAGGTCACGCGTGATGACAAGTTTATTTGTTAAGTTTTACCTGCTAGGGTTATGAAAGTGTTTGGCTGAGTAGATCGCATCTCATTTTGACCTTTCCAGGCTCTGAAGAAGGCGAATCCGCCGAAACGTCAGCTGTTGTATTCTAATAAATTCTATAATAACAACCTCGTGTCTGCTTATTGAAGAAAAACATCGAAACTGATGTTGATGAAAACGCTGACGTCGCCGACTTTTCTTCTGTCGCATCTTCCGAAGAACAGTTCTTCCCTAATTTCATAGACGGCGTTAAATGGATGGCATCCCCTCGTATCGGCAAGTCTAGTGACGTCGTAGCTTATCGTTCTTGCCTGCATGATTAAGTTCTCTATCAAAAGCTCTATATACCATTGGGCGTGCGTCTTAGGTGCAAAACGTCACTTAGTTATTCAAGATCTAGACAGCCTAGAATAGCCATTAGATTATAGCAGCTCTCCGTCCTCGCCGTGTCCGTTCCTGCTGTAACACTTGTTTTTTCAGGGGTTAGGGGAATGGCCCACTTATTTTACTACGTTTGACGTTTGAAATAAACACTCAGCTAGCCGAGTTCTCACATGGTCTTCTGGATCTACTTCTGGGCAGCTTGCCTCGTTGTGTTGATGAGGGGCTCATTTGCTGGAAGCGCTTCCTTACCACTTCCTTCTCAATTGTTTTCAAGCTTTGGGCTGAATTAACGTGCGGAACACAGTCTGTACAAAGAGAATACAGCTATGTAAGCATGAACGAACATGTTTTTGCAAACACAGAATATTGAGCAGGAGCAGAAAGTCTGTCCTCTAAATCCACTGACGTGCCGATTAAGTTTCACTCTTTTCACTCTGTACTTAATCCCCTATCCATCACCTAGGGACGTACCATATACCTGCGCGGCTAGCCTCTGTAGGTGATATCCCTTGAGATACGAAAGCAGTGACAAACTTTAATTTTAAACTGAATGTTTCAATAACTCGATATGACGACGAAGACACCACATCGAAAGTACGAAGAACTGCGGACAGCAACCTGGATCATTTGCTTTGAATTTTGTTTATTGCCATAAGATGATAAAATTGAGAAATGACGCTAAGTAAAAGATTTATCGTTTTGTAGTTTATTTTGGTTAAACGTGATTTCGTGGAGCTCACGAAATTTATTACTACGGTTCTTCTTCGTTGACGCTCGTATTTCCAGCTCAAAAAAAAAATACCAATCGGGATTACTTCCGTTAGATCGCTATGGTGATTGAAATGCTTTTTTCAGTTGCTACACTATTTCAAACATTAAAAATCCATCCATCATCATCATTATGGCTCTCTTAAAGGAGTGCCTAAACTGCTCGATTTTCAGATGGCCTGGGAAATACTACGCGCAAATAAGGGGGTTGGCAATGGGACAGCGTCTGGCAGTAAGCCTTGCCATTGCGTTTATGTCTAGAGTGGAAGCCCCGGTTCTCGGTCTCAGGCCGCTACGATATATAGACGATTGTTTTGTCGTCTTCTCTACTCAGGTGGAGGTGGAGAAATGCTTTGAATTATTGAACGAGCAGTCAGAGTACATAAAGTTCACCCGGGAGAAACCGAAAGACGACTGGCTCCCGTTTTTAAACGTTCAAATTAACTTGTCAGGTAGCGGTTACATGACAGTTGTACCGAAAACCAAGTAACAAAAACATCCTGGTTCAATCCCTTTCCTGTCACACTTCGCACACAAAGAGGGTGCTTGTGAGAAGTATATTTCGAACTGCTACCTCTGTGTGCACAACCAGAGAACTAAAGAAAGAATCACGCGATTTGGCTCGGTAAATCGCCATCTCCAATGGCTACGAAATTGTACCCCCACGAGATAAGTTTCGAGGGAGAGCGACGCTCTAAAAAGAACGGTTTGGCCAAAACAAGGTCCCGTTTATCTTGCCCTTCATTAGCGATGAGATAAGTGCAACGATGAAGCGATGCTCAAGAAGGGCAGATCTAGGGGAACCGGTAGCGATAATTGAAATACCACTGAATACTCTTCGTCGCCAGTTAGTTCGTAACCGCTTGTATGACCGTCTAATGTGAAACACAAAACTGCGTAATCTGCCCTTATGGCAGGGACGGTGACTGCATGAATTCAGGCACGATATATCTGATCTCTTGTGGTATTTGCGGAGACGAATATATTGGCGAAACGTGCAGACCTTTATGTATTCACATAAAAGAACACCTAGATGGCAAACGAAAATCAAGACAAGGCACGCCACTAGGCACGCATAGGATACAAAGGCATAACGGAGACGATTTTGATATAAAAGACGCTATCCTCACACGGGATACTAAAGCACCAACGCGCAAACTCCTCGCGGCTTTTTGGATAAATACCAAAAATCCCACAACAATAAATAGCAGCGAGGAATGTCCCGAGATCACACGTGATCTCGCCCCTTACCTTCGCATCAATCGTTGATTGGGGGTGCTGCAGTCGTCAGCCATATGCGACTCTGAGCGGCTGTTCTTCTTCGGTGGAAGACAGAAGAATCGATCAGATTTTCATCTTTCTGTTTTGCTGTTGAAGTGTTTAACCTAATAAGTTGCGTATTGGTGTACTCTTCCAGGCTCTGATGAAGGCGATTCTGCCGAAACGTCAGCTACGATTGTGTTGTATGTGTATTATTGTATGGAAGTAAACGCATGCTGTTTAACAACCTCGCGATTGCTGAGAGAGAAAACGACGAATTCATAATTCAATGCCGAGGTTAATAGAAAGTCGATCCGGAGTACTATTACAAAGCTTTATTCTCTTTAATGATAACAGTATTTCGTGCAGTCGCGTCACAATAATTGCAAAAGCTGGTGTGTTTACTAAGGATGGATATAAGGAGAATATAAGGATTCCTTTCTGGCCTAAAAAGCGTGTTGATTGGTAACGTTCATGCTCACTCGTCAGTCACACACACCGCCATCGTAACCACTCGGACCAATGCGTGTGGAAGAGCACATTATTAATGCAAAAGCACGATTGGTCGGTTTAGTGTGGGAAGTAAATCGTTTTGTTTTGTTTCTCACGGAATCTCTTCAAGTTACTTTACTGTGAACCCGTTCTGTCTTCGACGATTTTTGCAGGAATCAAATATATGAGCGATTTTTAAAAGATTAACAGTATAGGGGTCCAACGACGTGATGACTCCAGGTAGAATCGACTCGACCTGTATTCTTCGACATTCAAAATGAAATGAAAATTCTCAAGCATCAGCCGAAACCACACGTAAAACCTTGAGAGACATCGGTAGATGGTGGATACGAGGAAACGAATCAAATATGGGAAGCGCTGGGATCCGCACAGTGAATGTGAAAGACGGGTCGCACAAAAATAAGAGAAAAGTTCTGTGTCCCTTTTTTGCAGCAATCTGGGATGACGTGATCCTCTGTTCAGAATGATTTTTATTGTTCAATTAGTGCTTTTCCAGTGCGGATGATGCTTATATGACATTTAAGCAATTTTCGAGCAGAAATTCTTAAGATCTATCCAAATGTACCTCAAATACAACAACTATGATGCTGAGATATTTGCAAAACCCGTAACCCAAGCCATATCATGAAAAAGCGAAGTAGGGGAAAATGTGACACAGTGAGTAACACGTGACCCACCGGAATAGGGTAATGACGAGTTCGAATCGGGCCGAGGATTGAAATTTTGAAAATGTCTCAGTATTATAGTAGTTTTATTTCACATCATACCCTGCTTTAAAAAAGTAATAGCAGGTAAATAAAGAGTTGACAGTACGGTAAATAATTTTCTGCCTCCTGATGTTCACAGCTGGTCGCTTTCAGAAAAAAAAGCAATAAAAGATAACCGTTTAAATAAATTATTTCTGCTGCTCTTGATGGTGACGCATATCACTTCCGGACTTTTGTGTTTGCGCCTTGATGTTATATCAAATTTGTACACCTGCCATGCTACACTGGCAACACTCTTCATAGTCTAACGATTCGCTGTGTGTTTGTTCACAAATCGAAGACCTATAATCATTTTTGTGTAGAGATTTCGGCAACATGGCGCAGATTTGTGCAAGTACCGTCAAACATAGAGAAACTCTCCGAATTTCAACGTTAACTTTTTATTTATTGCCTATTATTATTTCTCTCTGCAACGTATGATGTGAAATACAACCACTGTGTTGCTGAGATCTTTGTAAAACTTGGACCGGAGGCCAGGTTGAACCTCTATTAATCTCACCGAGGTTAACATCTTACGAACGGCATCACTGAGGCCTTCCGTTTGCCTTTCTCTGAGCTAGTTTTCTACCTAACAATGCTGTCAGCAATCAATTAGATCTGGCCTGGCGTCCAAGTTCTGATTATATCTCAGCAAAATAGTGGCTGTATTTCCCAGCATAACCCGCAAACGAAAATTAGTACTAGGCAGTAAATAAAAGACATTGTGATTTCCACTACAGCCCCAACTTTACTGGTTTTAGTGCCGATTGTGTTCGTCAGATTATTCCTGTTGGCGGGTGATTGCTGAACGCAGCGTTAGGTAGAAAACTGGCTGAGAGCAAGACAAAGCAAGAGCGTAAGTGGTTGCGTGTGCATGACGTCAGTCACCGCAGAAGTTTGGAAATATCTCAGCAACATCGTGGCTGTATTTGAGATCGAATTTCGTTATGTAATTTAGTATATTGTCAAGCCTTAGGAAGATTGCTATGGATTTTTACTGCAGCTAACCGTTTTCAAGTCATCGCAAATTTTAGGGCCACACTTATTCAAGTGAAGTGTGAAAAATGGGCAACAGACCAAGATGGATTACCCACAGTAGTGTTCCAGCATGCCATCTAATATTATTTCGATCGTACACACGGACAGTCACCATGAAAACGGAAAATCTCAGTTCGAGGAGGAACATTTCTGTACAGTGAAATATTACAATTTGAGCAAACATGATTCGTTCTGAACTTCTTATTTCGGTACTTACATGACCCGTCTTCACTGGTCGCGCGAGCTCCAGCGTAATCACCATTTGTAGGAGATTTGCTGGTTAAGCCATTGTGGTTCCCTGGAATCGCGATATTAGCCTGGCCAAAGTCTGCCTCAAGTCATTACCACCACAGAGAGGTACCATACTTGTGGACCAGAAGGAAATTTGCCGCCATTCGACTAGTTTAATGCTAGGAAGGTGATGGATTCTGCAAGTTGTTTGCTCCTAGCTGGCTTCCTGATGGAAACGGTGGACTCCTTCTCAGCTTTGGAGACCCTGCGGAATGAATCTATTCGCTGTGCATCACAACCGGAAACCCAGAAATACCTTTTTGCCACGATGAGGCACTTGGGAAAAAATGAGATAGATAGTGTAAAAAGAAGAAAAGCTGTAAAACTTTAGCTGCTTTACTATACTTCTCTTAAACAACGCATTCGTGCTGTCGTGGAATGATTAAAAAGATA
Organism: Angiostrongylus cantonensis; assembly: GCA_009735665.1. Taxonomy (NCBI): domain Eukaryota; kingdom Metazoa; phylum Nematoda; class Chromadorea; order Rhabditida; family Metastrongylidae; genus Angiostrongylus; species Angiostrongylus cantonensis. The sequence continues at coordinate 22,811 of MQTX01000526.1, read as the reverse complement.
AAACACCTGGTAGTAATCAGTTTTTTATGTGCCACTCATTCGTTTTCATTAATGTACTCGTGTATGATACCATCACTGAATCGATATATTGGTAGGTCTCCTAAAGTGATCCTTGATCCTATGGGCCAAATACCACTGCTATGATTATGTACGGCAAGAAAAACAAGAAAAGTTGAAGAGAAGAGAAAGGCTTAAAGATGCGAGAAGCAGAAGGGCTCACATCTTAATATCAATTACTATGCGTTGTTCAGAAAGACTCCTACATTTATACATATTCGAAATTATTTCTTGTTCGGGATTACGAAGTAGAAATGAAGTGCAATGTTAAGGATGAGCAGCGTCCAGGGAGAACACACAGCGGCATTCGCATCGTGAGTTCGGAACAGCAATCGCTGGTTAGATCTGGTTGAAAGATTTTTAGAGTAGTAGTGGTAGAAATACAATGCATAGGAATTGATAATGAGATTGATACAGAGAAGTACCTTTGGTGGATTATAGACTGATAGAAGTGCAGAGGTACAAAAGACTTTTCATGAAAACATTGCCAGCCGTGTTCTCAGACAACTCAGGTGGCATAACAATCTAGAAGTACATAAATAATATGTGAAAGTAACACATAGAGTGGTGCAAAACATTGCAGAAATCAACCTATTTGTTCCACCTTAGTCCCAACTGGGGTTTTTCAGAAGTTCATGTCGAATGAGGCTGAAGAAGTGCGTAATCAGAGAAGGAGTGATTCTCCCTTGAACTTTTCCTGATTCACAAAGAGTGCCTTGACGTTGTCGTTCCCATATTACTAATAACATAAGAATCTATTGATGTCAAAGCCGACATTATACCACATTTTTTAAGTCCTAAGCATCTCATCATACCTGCTAGTTGTTAAAAACAGTTTAATTATGTGGCCGACGTTTTGAAGAACACGCCATGAGCAGCGGGAAAGTATGAGGTATTCTAGTCAAAAGGAAGGCGAAACGAAGGATGCACTTGGTGTGATGGTGAACGCTTTGAAAAGGTAACAGCGTGTTCGATCCGCAACACAAACACCTGTGGTCCGGAGTATTGCAAATATCTCAGCATCATTGTGCCTGAATTTCACACAATACCCTGCGTGAAAAATAGTTGTAGGCAGCAAATAAAAAGTCAACACTGAAATTCCTAACTACTTGATTAGAAGCGTCTGAGCGCAAAGTACTATCAGTGTGCGCGCAGCACCTCCCAAACACTATAAACAACCAAATGCGTAGGCCGATTTGGCGCAGCAAAGAACGAGCTCACCAACTGACACTACCGGATCTCAGTGAAGATAGAACGTTGCCTTGGTTTTTTGGAAAATTGTATAAACGCTGCTACTAATTGTTATTTGCAGCTATGGTTCTACAAGCCCATAAGAATCCTTCGGTGATGATGTATTATGAAACTTGTCAGAAAACAACTGGCTACTCAACGCACCATGCATTGCTTTTTTGATAGAAACTCGTGTCGAATGAGACAAATACTAAAGCGAAATAAACCGTGTTACAAAATTTGATGAGAGCAAGATTACCTCTCAACGGTTTACCGCCTCATCATGGCTGAGAGGTATTCCTGAGTGTCTGACTGCAATGTACAGCGAGGGATTCATCCCCTCCCAGGGTCTCCTAAACAGAGAGCGAGTCCGACGTTCCCATAAGGAAGCCTAGCTAACAATAAACCAATACCAGGATCCACCACCGTCTTGCTATCAAAGTAGCATGGTGGCAAATCTCCCTCTGATCCACAAGGGCTGCGACTGCCTGTAATGGTGAAGATCTGGGGCAGAACTTAGCCAGGCTGACCTCAGCATTCCAGGGAGTTACAGTGGGTTAATCAGCAAATCTCCGAAAAATTGAGATTATACTGGAACCTACATAACCATTGAGGACGGGCCACTCAAGTACCAAGTAAGCATCGAGTAAAATTAATTGTCATATTTCAAAAATGTAAAATATTTTTATTAAAACATCTGTTTGGTTTATTGAAAACAGCGGTTTCAATGAATGGTGGATCAAATGTGGTGTGAAAAAACGCTATTTGTTGAAATTTATATCTAAGCCTAGAGGCGTAGTAAACTTGAGATGTGCAAAGAAACCCGATTTAACTCACCGAAGAAGTGTACATGAAACAAACTTCATAATTCCTCTGTATGTTTGCCGAAGAGTGAATCGAGTTTCATTCACAACAAACCAATGTTTCCCCAGTTGAATAAATATACAGTAGTTTAATAAACACAGTAGTTTCACGCTGCGAAAACACTGTGCATGGCAGGCGAACAAATTCGTTGTAGGGTTCAACAGCAATAAAAGAGCCCTAAATGTCAGAAGTAGCACGCATGTCATCACACCCACAGTGAACAACCATTCAGTTGGCCATCATCTTTTGTTGCATTTATAGCACTATTTTTCTTATGTAATACACAGCCAAAAACAGTTGAGATTAACTTTTATATACTACCTATTATTTTTCTAGTGTAGAGTATTTTGTAAAATACAACAGCAATGCTTCCGAGATACTTGCAAGACTTTGACCCCAAGCCAGGTTTGCACCCGCAAATACTTTTTCCGGGGGTTTACGTGTTACTGGTTAAAGTAAAGAAAGTAAGGATAAAAAATGGCTAAAAGAAAGGCAGAACGAGAGCTCCAATCGTGTAAAGGAAAATAGGTGAGCACCAGGAAAAGGTAATCGCGAGTTCGAATCTGGACTGGGGTCCAAGCTATGCAAATATCTCAGCACCACTGTTATTTGAGGTTAAATTCAGAAAACTTTCTGTGCAGAAAAATTTCCGAGAAAGCTGGAAATTTAGTTTTAAACCGTTTTAATAATGTAATTGATTTCAAAGCCGACATTGTTTTAACCTCGGTGCGACAAATCAATATGTACTCTTTCTTTGATAAGCTTACAAGAGGTTGATAACTGATCTTCTTTCGGCTAGTGTTTCGACGGTTTCGTCTTCACCAGGTCAACAGTTGTTCATGACTTCAGATGTCGCGCACTGAGCCGGGTCTTACTCAGTGAGCATCTCTCTCGAATGAGCCATATCCACCCAGCGATGCTCTTTTATACAGAATGGCCACTGTTGATAGCAGTGATTGTCTGGTGATAACCACTTGTTTTTCCGGACAATCCATCCTGCAGAAGCCTTTGCCATTACTAGCTAGCAAACAGGATAACAATTCCCAAGATCGACTTTCTGTTAACCTCGGCATTGATTGATAATTCGATGCTTCTGTTCAATAAGCAGACACGAGGTTGTTATTATAGAATTTATTGGGATACAATAGCTGACGTCTCTGCGGTTTCGCCTTCTTCACCGCCTGGTAAGGTCAAACTGAGATACGATCTACTCAGCCAAACACTTTCATAACCCTAGCAGATAAAACATAACAAATAAATTTGTATTCGCATAAAAAACAGCCTCATTTAAACACCTACCGTTTATTTGTTGTAAGTATCTAAGTTAGTTGGTGGACAGCAGCCGCACAGTGTAATACATGGGCCAGGACTGTGCCTGTGCCAGGTCATTGGATTAGCCTGATGTATGGCGCCAGGTCACGCGTGATGACAAGTTTATTTGTTAAGTTTTATCCACTAGGGTTATGAAAGTGTTTGGCTGAGTAGATCGCATCTCATTTTGACCTTTCCGGGCTCTGAAGAAGGCGAATCCACCGAAAGGTCAGCTATTGTATCCTAATAAATTCTATAATAACAACCTTGTGTCTGCTTATTGAAGAAAAACATCGAGGGTGACAATGTTTCAAAACCGATTTTCCATTAACCACGACATGACAGATCAGAATGTATTCCTTCTTTGATGAGCTTGCTCAACTATCGAAAGCCAACATCATGCATAAAAAAGCATCATTGCCGGTTGAGTATGGCTCATTCGAGAGGGATGCTCCACTGAACAAGATCCAGCTCGATGTGCGACGAAGATGCAACCTCGAGAACACAAGCAACTGTGGACCATTGACTTGGATCATCGGCTCTGATGAAGACGAAACCGTCGAAATGTTGGCCGAAAATAAAAATCAGCCATCAACTTTGCGTAATCTTATCAAAAAAAGATTAAATATTGAATACAGTTGATTATTGAGAAAAGAGCCGTTGAAAAATACCACACCCGTGTGAGAACGCTTTTTTTTGTGGAAAAGCGTATAGAACGATGTTTATACCAAGTACGTAGCAACAATTCCAACAAAAATTTTATACACGATCGAGCTGACATGAGATTGGCGTAAAATACTTTTATTCGGCTACCGATGACGGCATCTTCGCCTCTCTCCTACAGAGGAGCATCGCTGATTGGAGTCGGTGGTCGAGGGGTGTTTTCTCTAATAGAACCGATTCGATGCGACAAAGCTCACTCAAAGTGTCGCAGCTACCAGCATGAGAGTTTTCTCAGACCATCATACCTCTGTTCTCCCCAAAGCGCTTAGTTATCACGCGTGACTTCGCGATACATCTCAGGCTTGCTTTTTAACCTGAGCTAGACATATTCCTCAAGCCGTGCAATACTGTGTACGACTGTTCTCCACCGAATAGCTAGAAGACTTACGAAGAACAAAACGGTGAGTGCTCACGAAAATCTCCTTGCTATGCGAATAAAAGTTTACGTATTAAGTTTTGTCTGCTGAGATTACGAAAGTGTTTTGGCTGAGTAGATTGCATGTCAGTATGACCTTCCCAGGCTCTGAAAAAGGCGAAACTGACGGAACGTAAGCTATTTCGACTGGATAAATGCTGTAATAACAATCTCGTATTTGCTCATTAAAAAAAATGAATTATTGAGAGTCTTCTGTAGTACGCCGTTGCCAGCTCAACAACCAAGAAAAACACTGAGTGTTCTTATCGAGGTTTGATGAAAATCTGTTTTTAAGATTTTCTAGTAATACTCACAGTTAGAACAGTTTTTTATGACATCTGGAAGAAATTTGAAGGAATGAAGATTTCAACTTATTATTTATTACCTACACTTTTTAACGGCAGGGTATGCTGCGAGACAAAGCTTTAGTGATGCTGAGATATTTACAAAACTCCGCACCGCTAGTGTCTACGGTAGGCAACGAAGGCGCTATTACCCTTTCCGGAGGCTAAAGCGTTCTCCACCACACTTTGCGGGTCCTTCGTTTTGCCCGTCTCCCAGCTAGTTCCGTCGCTTATTGTCATCAGCAGTCACCCGGCAAGAATGAGAAGAATGAGAACGAAAGTAAAGTTAGTAATTACTCATCCATTTGCAAAGAAATATCTTGGAAAAAGTTCTTATTGAATTGGATTACTTTCGTGCAATTGATTGCATCACCGGCGACATTGCTATTGTTCTTCGTATCAGTTTTATTGAAAACAAAACGTTTAGAGATGAGAACTATTCTACTACATGTCACTGTTGCTGTGATGGCACAATATGCCATAAATGGTGTCCAGTCTAATGTGAGGGGCTTCATTAGTGATTGTCAACATCTTCAGAAAATCGTCAGCAATGAACACACAAAACCTTCGGTGGTAAATCAATTAGAAGCTTTTACTCCCAAACGCGAACCTTTTAGACCAACAATCGCTATGATAGTCGGCACTATTTTTCTGGCATGATGAAGCGACAGACGACTGAAGGTAGTTCGTCTAAAGATCAAGAAAAAGAAATCAATCAAGGATTACAGGTGACGCCCGTAATTCATTTTCTCGCTTTCTTCTGTGAATTCAAGGATGATTTTATTAATGTTACAGGAAATTGCTGCCATATCAAGGGGTTACGACCCAAGTTTAGACAAAACAGCTTCAAAGAGCAATTTTGAGGAAGAAATTGAACGGATTTCGCTTCGGAATGACATCAACTCTAGCGGGTAGTTTATGTGTAAAAAATGGTCCTAGTGTAGCGCTTCCAAATTTCCATGATGCATACCGTTCAGAAGAAAAGTCGAGGAAGACTTTGAGGATTTCGTAAACGAAGCTCGTGCAAAGAGGCAAGTGTTAAAGGATTTGAATGCAATGTGGAAGAGTGGTGTCTTTTACACGTTCAACACCTCAGGTTGGTTCTGAAGAAACTGCCTTATTCCTAACTAGATAAACTTTAAATGTTTTCGCTAATAAACGGAGATTTACAGAAAACCTTGGTATCGGTCTTTTTTTGGAGAATTTCAAAGCATAAGAGATGTCTGTTCTTGATACTACAAAGTAACAACTGCAGGAATAAAAACGATAATGCCAAAAAACAGCAAACGAAAAACTTAAGGTGGTGAGGTGCCAAGGCGAGGAGAAATGAAGGCAAGCACATGAAAGCGAAACATAAAAGAATGAGTCACATTTGTTTCGCGCCACTGAGATGTATTTTTCCACTGTTGTTTGTTTTGTTGGCTTCAGTGAGATAAATGTCAAAGCTTCAGACCACGACGTGCAAAAGGCCTTCAAAATGGGTGCCGAGGTATGGAGTGATTCCACATGTATCGACTTTGTGGAAGACAATAATGGTTCGTCCCATGTCTCATCACAGAGAGAAATCGGTTTTCCATGTTAATAATTTTCAGCGCAGGACAAGGTAGTTGTGATCAAGGATCTCGGAAGTTGGTCGGATGTTGGACGAATTGGCGGAGACCAGCTTCTTGCTCTTGATGCTACTTCTACTGTGCGACACTCTCAATTTGGCAACCATCATTCTAAACTCAATTAATTTAACTCGACTCAACTTTATCTTCTTGAACTCTGAAAAATTTCACGTTTTGAGATTTTTTCTCCTACTCTTTTCCTTTCGGCATTAAATTTGTGAGATCCTTTAGGAAGGCTCAGCTGTGCACGAGATTGGCCATGTGCTTGGACTTTACCACACTATGCAACGTAACGACCGCGACGATTTCATTAAGGTCGTCATGCAAAATGTTCTCGTGAGTCATTACGAAGACATAATAAGTATAATTCTTTAAAAGACAAGTATTATTGATTAAGCCGGATCACGTCGATGAGTTCGATAGAGTGAGCAGTAGTTTAACGGATGTCTATGGTCTGACATACGACTATGGCAGTGTTATGCATTATGGAGAGCTAAGGTTGACAACTGCTTGATATCTTACCATGTGTATAAATATTTTTTTATTTCTCAGTTTCTCTGCAAACCAGCAGCCCACAATGATTGCAAAAGTTCCGCTCTATCAAAAGACGATGGGATCCGATTTGATTTCCTTCTCTGATATTTTCACCATCAATGAGCACTACGGATGCAACAGTTGGAATTAAGGCGACTTCGGAATATAACTCAACAGCCTTTTAAAAGGTCTAATTTTTTTAGAAAAGTGCAATCAGTCCACCTCCGCTAAGTGTTTGAACGAAGGATTTCCTCACCCTCGAAACTGTTCAATATGCATTTGCCCAGGTGGCTACGGCGGCGCTCTCTGTGATCGACGGGTAGGTAACAGCATCACGTATAAACGTGAATCTCACATATAAAAGATTTGTTCCAGCCACCAGGGTGTGGAGAGGATCTGTTAGCGACGAACGTAAAACAAGTACACATCAGTAGACTTGGTGCTGGAGTTGGCCTCAGGGATCAGTTCGATTTCTGCCATTACATGATTAGGGTACGGTTTTATCAATTAGAATTGTCGTTTAGAATTTAGAACAATTAGAATGTCAAAGAAAATGTGCGTTAAGGCGCCTCAAGGCAAAAAAGTTAAAGTTCGTGTACAATCGATTTCTGCTGGTTATGACATAGCCGGGTGTCCGAAAGGAGGAATCGAGATCAAAGCCCAAAAGGATCTGAAGTTGACGGGTTACCGGTAAGTGATATTCCCCGAAGCATCTCCAGTTCCTACCATAAGTTTGCATAACTCTGTTTCAGTTTTTGCTCGGAAAGCGGCAGTAAAGTCACGATTGTTTCCAGTTCCAATCGCGTGCCTGTGATCATATTCAACAAGTTTAGCACAATGCAGGCGGTCTTCACGTACCGTTACACTGATTAGCCTCGAAAACTCTTCGACCTCAGAAATAAATTTTCCATCTTAATCTGTTTTACTTCTGGTGAAGAATTGTACAAAAATTAAGATCAATCAATGGTAATTCCCAAGACAGACTTTCTGTTAACATCGGCATTGATTGATAATTCGATGTTTTTCTTCAGACAAGCAGACATGAGGTTGTTACTATAGAATTTATTGGGAGACAAAAGCTGACGTTTCGGCGGTTTCGCTTTCTTTAGAGCCTGGAAAGGTCAAACTGAGATGCGATCTACTCAGCCAAACCCTTTCATAACCCTAGCAGATAAAACTTAACAAATAAATTTGCGTTCACATAAGAAACAACTTCATTTAAACACCTATCGTTTATTTCGTGTATCTCAGTTAGTTGGTGGATAGCAGCTGAACAGAGCAATACATGGAGGAGGACTGTGCCTGTGTCAGATCACTGACCCAGCCTTAGGTATGGGGCCAGGTCACGCGTGATGACAAGACACTTTTCCTCGCGGTTCTTTTTTGAATTTTTGGAATTAATCCAAAACGCTTCAAGAGTTTTACGCGCTGTTTTCGAATCGTGCGTGACGATAGTGACTCCTACTTCAAAATCTTCTCCGTTATGTTCCTGCATCCTATGCGCACCTAGTGGAGTGTTTGGTTTTAATTTAGATTTACCGACTAGGTGTTCTTTTAAGCCGTAGCACAGCGGTCTACCCGTTTCGCCAACGTATTCGTCCCCGCACGCTTTACAAGAGATCAGGTAGACTGTACCCGAGCTCATGCAATCACCGTCTCTACCGTTAGGGCAAGTTGTAGGCCAGCTTCGGTACCCCGCACGACGCGCCATGGAGATTGCTTCTTACTGTGCACGTATAATGCCAGAATACTCTCCACAGACGCCGATCTTCACACCTTTTTTGTAGCCGCAGATCGCATTAAATTTCATGTGATCACATTACAAGGAACAGAAATCAAGAACACCCACATACGCCAACTAAACAGCCGGACCCTTGTGGTCCGTGAAGACGACAGATGGACGCCTCTCATCTCTCCGGGGTGGAAGAGATTGGTACCGGACTTGTCTGGGAAAAATCACTTCCTGCAATACAATAGGGAACGCTCCAGCCCGGCTTTCTCAGGACTCTAGAAAAATTGCTCGACCAGCATTCTACGACATTCAAGACTAAATGAAAATCCTCAAGCAGCAAGCGAACCCACGCATAAAAACTTGGGAGGCCTTTGCGAACGATACATGCGAGGAAACGAATTATATGTGAGAAGTGCTGAGATCTGCACAGCAGACGTGAGGACGGTTCAAATCAAACAAAAAAAAAAAATATAATTATCGGACAGTCTTCCTTTGCAGCAAACGTGTTCTCGTTAGTTCGTTCCCTTTTTTCTGCGATATATCTTGGCATGAAATTGTACGATCTTTGTTTCCTTGTGCAGCAATCGCGAGGTTGTTATACAGCATACATTTACTTCCATAGAAAAGCACACAATACAATACAACACAACAGTAGCTGACGTTTCGGCAGTATCGCCTTCTTCAGAGCCTGGAAGGGTATGCTGATATGCAATTTATTAGGCCAAACACTTCAGCAACACTTATAAAAAGACGAAAAACTCTACGGCAATTATATGGTCAACAGTTTCTCGAAAAACACCACTTTTTTACATGACTTCCAATGACGAAGGTTAGAACAGCTGATTATAGTCGCATATAGTTGATGACTGCGCCACCCCACATCAGAAATTGATCTGAAGATACGGGGCCAGGTCGCATGTGACCTCTGGGCATTCCTCACTGCTATTCATTGCCGGATTTTTGGCATTTATCCAAAAAGCCTCTAAGAGTTTGCGCGCTGGTGTCTTAGTTTCCTGTGCGAAGATATTGACTTTAACGACTTGATGTTGAATACAGTGGCGGAGAAAGTTGATTTGCTGTCTAGCTAAGGCAATCTTTTGTCTTAGTGACAATGCTTCCTTCACGTGTTTGGCGTAATAAATTAGAATTAGAATGGAACGAACAGGATGAGAGCATTCGGTGGTATTTCAATTATCGCTCCCGATTCCTCTAGATCTGCCCTTCTTAAGCATCGCTTCATCGCTGCACTTATTTCATCGCTAATGAAGGTCAAGATACTGCAAAGATGGCATGAAGGATACTCTTTGTCGCCAGTTAGTTTGTAACCGCTTGTATGATCGCCTGTGTGAAACACAAAATTGCGTAATCTGCCTTTATGGCAAGGACGGTGACTGCATGAGTTCAGGTGCGATATACCTAATCTCTTGTGGTGATTGCGTAAACGAATATATTGGCGAAACGGGCAGACCTTTATGTATCCGCATAAAAGAACACCTAGATGGCAAACGAAGAGCAAGACAAGGCACGCCACTAGGGACGCATAGGATACAAAGGCATAACGGAGACGATTTTGATATAAAAGTGGCTATCCTTGCACGGGATACTAAAACACCAACGCGAAAACTCCTCGAGGCTTTTTGGATAAGTGCCAAAAATGCGGCAATGAATAGCAGGGAGGAATGCCCAGAGGTTACACGCGACCTGGCCCCGTATCTTTATATAAATTTCTGATGTGGAGTGGCGCTTTTTCTGATAATTTTATTAGGTCTAATGCTAAAGTAACCTTACAACGAAAAATCGAAAACCTCTTGAGCAATTTGCATATCTCAGCATTGAGAAACTACCGAAAACAAATTATTTACTCTTCTCATAACAGTCGCAATAGGGTTGAAAACGCACCAAAAACATCTAGGGTCACCGTACTCGGAGGCATGACCTTACCTGAGAACGCGCGTTCACTACTTGAATTGGGTCCAAGTTTTTCACCATCACAACCCATTTCTAAAGTAACTGTGCGTAGGATCGCATGCAACTTGTATGAACTTCAAGATCGACTCCGCTATAAGGCCAAAAAAAAATACTAAATAAAAATGGGAACGAAGAAACGGCGCTATTACCACCATCTCCTTTCCCCATAGCGTTCTTCAGACAGCAGTACCCCATGTCGAAATTGATACAAAGTTCGGCATGTTTTCGGACGATGTTCTCAAAACCCTTTCCCACTATCGCGATAGAAAGTATATCTCTAACCTCACAGCTGCGCAAAAATGTGGCATGCGAGAAATTAGAGAGTTAATAAATTCTAAGACCATTAGACTATCAGTTAGTGATAAAGGGGGAGAGTTCGTAGTTATTCCTCGCCAGTTAGATGTTAAGATAACGGAGAAACATCTTAGTGATGCCACACTTTATCGGTCATCGTCTGAAAAGGAATACAAAAGACAATACCGGAAACTTAACAATGAGTGGGTCACAACAGCAAAGGCGGCATGCTTAAAACCATCCGTTAAATTACATCGACGAAGATATCCCGTTTTATATTTACTTATTCAAACACATAAGTTAGTATCAGCACGTGATCTTGCGTCTACCAATCCACTCTCCTACAAGGTTAGACCCATTATCAGTTGTGTAGACGGGCCAACCGATAGAATAGCAACGTTTTTCAGCCAAATACTTACCCAACTGCTTAGCCATATTCCAGCTCACCTCACGAACACCCAAATGTTCCTAGAACGTCTACGTAACGCGTCTCCTAACAACGCGTACGTGATGGAGTCGTTCGACGTTACCGCGCTGGACACCAACTTATCGAATGACTCCGAAATGCAAGCCATCCACGAACTTCTTGTTCAACATGAAGGAGGAATACACATGCATGGCTTGTCTATTCAGCAGCTTATGGCTCCCTTAAAAAAGTGCCTAAACTGCACGATCTCCAGATGGTCTGGGAAATGTTACGCACAAATGAGAGGGCTGGCAATGGGACAGCGGTTACCACCAACTATCGCCTTCGCGTTCATGTCTAGAATAGAAGCCCCGGTTATCGACCTCCGGCCACTACTCTACTGGAGGTATATAAATGATTGTTTTCTCATCTTCTCTACTCAGGACGAGATGAACAAATGCTTTGAATCATTGAATGAGCAGTCTGAGTATATTAGATTCACTCGGGATAAACCGAAAGAGAATTGGATTCCATTTCAAAACGTTCAAATCAACTTATCAAGTAGCGGTTACATGACAAAGTGGTACCGAAAACCAAGTAACAAAAGCATCATGGTTCATTTCCTTTCTTCCCATCCATCACACACAAAGAGGGCGCTTGTGAGAAATATGTTTCGAACAGCTACTTCTGTGCGCACAACCAGGGAACTAAAGGAAGAATCACGCGACTTGGCTCGGTAAATAGCCATCTCCAATGGCTAAGAAGTAATTACAGCACGAAATCAGTTCGGAAGGAGAGCGACGCGCCGAAACGAAACACCTGGCCAAAAGAAGGCCCCGTTTATGTTGCCCTTTATTAGCGATGAAGTAAGCATAGCTATAAAACGAGGCCTAAAAAGGGCAGGTCTAGAGGAATCGGTAGCGATAATTGAAATACCACCGAATACTTTTCGTCGTCAATTAGTTCGTAACCGCTTGTATCACCGTCTATGTGAAACAACAAATTGCGTATTTTGCCCCTTCGGCAGGGACGGTGATTGCATGAGTTCAGGTACGATATACCTGATCTCTTGAGAGATTTGCGGAGATGAATATATTGGCGAAGCGGGGAGACCCTTGTGTATCCGTACAAAAGCACACCTAAATGGCAAACGAGAAGTAAGGCAAAGTATCCCACAAGGCACGTATAGGATACAAAAGCATAACGGAGACGATTTTGAAGTTAAAGTCAATATCCTCGCACAGGAGACTAAGACACCAACGCGCAAACTCCTTGAGGCTTTTGAATAAATGCCAAAAGTCCCGCAATGAATAGCAGGGAGAAATGCCCAGAGGTCACCCGCCACCTGTACCCGTATCTTTGGATCAATTTCTGATGTGGGGTGGCGCAGTCATCAACCATATGCGACTATAATCAGCTGTTCTAACCTTCGTCATTGGAAGTCATGTAAGAAAGTGGTGTGTTTTTCGAGAAGCTGTTGATCGTGTAATTGCCATAGAGTTTTTCGTCTTTTTGTAAGTGTTAAGCTCTGAAAAAGGTGATACTGCCGAAACGTCAGCTACTGTTGTATTGCATTGTGTGTTTTTCTATGGAAGTAAATGTATGCTGTATAACAACTTCGCAATTGTTGAACAAGAAAACAAAGTATTCATACATGCCGAAGTTAATAGAAAGTCGATCCTGGGAATTGTGAGGTCTCTTTCTGATGCCTTTGTTTTTCCTAGATCTTTATTGATAGGCCCACATAAGAGAAAAGGGATAAAAGCTCTCGGTATTGACCAATCCCTGAGGGATGCGCCATGCATTCGACTTCATTAAATGTCGTCAGAGGTGAATGAATGCATATCTGGCCTTTACAATGACTCGCGATAGCCCACCGATGTATCGAGCCAGTGCTGCTATCCTCCTAGACAACTGTGGTACCAATTTGAAGACAGCGGCGGGATGGAAGGCTTAGTGGGCCATGTGTGCCAGGATCGATTCCACTTCTGTGTTGCAGTGGCACTTATATAAGCTCACTCGGGAGCGCTTTTTCATGCAATGCGGTTGCCGATCTACTGATGAAGAATGTGATCTGTTTAGTCGTTTTTCCAGCCTCGTCGAGTAGTAAACCTATGGGACAACTACCAGCATGTAGCCGTCTTTTTACTGAAAATAGTTCTAACTGATGTGCATTGAACAAACGCCGCTATGAGTTTACGGCGGCATTCCTATGTATTGGCCGCAGCCATTAGCGAACTTTTAGCGAACTTTGTGCGTCTGTGGAATTGTCATGCCAACTATCACACATTGACTATTTTTCACTATAACCATAATTGAACCACGGTTATAGCATTTTCTTCTTCCTACGAACTCTGGTCAACGTTTTTTAGTTTTTGCGCACGCCTGGGAACAAGTTGTTCACCACTTGTAGTACAAGCCTCACTAAGCTTCTTGTATCAAAATAAATAATACTTCAACGAATCAGGCTCTGTTTTCACAAGATGAAAACCTTTTGAAGACGGCATGCACCGACGCATGCCTTTTGACTAAAATTGGTTGTGGATACCAACCTTTGAACTAAATCCATTCGTTGAACAATGCGAAGTCGCGGAAATGTCGGCTACCAAATCACGCCTATAACAAAAACTGTTACTAACCTCGTGTCAACTCAATAATGGCTTACTTCATAAAAAAAAGGTAATGCTTTTCCAGTTCCTAAGATCGACATTCTATCAACCTCGACATTTGATTATAAACCATTTGTCCTCTTTTTTTACAGCAATCGCGAGGTTGTTATTCAGCACATGTTTACTTCCTCACAAATGTAACACATACAACAGAACGGTAGCTAACGTTTCAGCAGTATCGCCTTCTTCAGAGCCTGGAAGGGTACACTGCTATGTAATTTACTAGGTCAAACGCTTCAACAACGCAAGCAGAAAAATGAAAAATTGAACAATAAGTACACGATCACCTGGTTCTCGAAAACCCACCGTTTTTTATCTGCCTTCCACCTAGGTGGCAAACGAAAGTCAAAACAAGGCACGCCCCATTGCACACATAGGATACAAAAACATAGCGGAGAAGATTTTGATATAAAAGTCGCTATCCTCGCACGGTAGACTAAAACACCAACTCGCAAATTTCTTGAGGCTTTTGGATAAATTCCAAAAATCCGAGAATGAATAGCAGGGATGACTGCTCTGAGATAACGCGTGATCTAGCCCCTTATCTCAGAACTGATTTTCGATATGAAGTGGTGCAGTAATCAAGCATATGCGACTCTAAGCGGCTGTTCTTCCTTGGTGGAAAGGATAAAAAACGAGGGACAGATAAAAACGATGTGTTTTTCGAGAAGCTGGTGATCATGTAATTACTGCTCAGATTTTCATCTTTCTGTTTGCGTCGTTGAGGCGCTTGACCTAGTAAATTACATAGCAGTGTACCCTTCCAGGCTCTGAAAAAGGGGATACTGTTGAAACGTCAGCTACCGTTGTGTTTTGTGTGTTATATTTGTAAGGAAGTAAACATGTGCTGAATAAATGACATAAATAACACGCGATTGTTGTAGAAAAGAGAACAACAGATTTACAAAGCTTTTGTCATTGATTAGTTTCTTAGGTATACGCCATGAAATCGACTTCATGAAGCATCGCTTAGAGGTGGGTGATGATGGTCGGGAAATTGGTATTGGATTTTTTGGAACGACCTAACTTTTGGTCTATGTGGTAACATTCTGCATACCATCGCGAAAATAAGCGCACTATTCATGAAGAAGAAAAAAGTGCTGAGGGTGCAGCTGAAGCCACAAGCCACAAGTTCGAAAACCTTCGTGGTTACGAGCGGATTGAACTATGTATATTCTCCTGGGCCCCAAAGATGAAGTGGATTGCGAAGATCTTAATTGCGCGTTCTAGCTAGACGTTGTGAGTGCCGGATAAATTTCGTGAAGAATCTCTGGAGCGCTCCTTGGAAGATGCCAGGAGTGCTCAACACGGGAAAGGTATCCACCCACGCGGCGGAACCGGCTACTGAGTAGGAAAGCTGGACGCGGATTTTGAGCCCACTAGTTGGTTGGTAGCTTTTTGACAGACCCAAATTTGGCCTGTGCTGCTCTTGTTTAGTGCTTTCTGTAGGTTTCCTTCATGTTCATTATACGTCCATGGTGTACGTCCCTTTAATAACACAATCGTCCAGTTCGATTTTTTTCATCGCAACATGACTTTTCACGAACTGGGTCGTGGTTTTGTTTGTGAACTTCAATTGCTTTTCACCCATTTTGCTACCCGCCCGTTGTTTCTCTTCTTCATTTCGTGGCTATTGAAGGGATCCCAGTAGTAAGCGTAAATGATTTTCGCCATTGTCTTCCTGGAAATTGTGTTTCATCAAGGCGTGGGAGTACGCATAGCTAGGTTTGCAATTTTCGAAGTTTTGGTAGGTTTCGCGAGAGCTCTTTCCACCTTCTGCTTCTTCAGCCACGACTGCTGCACAACCTGCATCAAGCAAGGAATTATGAAAACCTGTTTTTTGAAATTAGTATGCTGAAAAAGCGATACTCTTGCTTGCAGCACAACAGGGAGGATTAATTGTCTTGTAAATGCAATGTTTCAGGTTCTAGAGATTCTTCTTTCATTTGATGTTCCTACGGGTGCGTGTGGCGCAGTGGTCGCAAATGCCCTGCAATGCACATGGGATCGATTACCGTGCCCAGCAAAGCAAGCCATCCATCCTTCCAGGGTCGCATATTGCTGGCAGACTTGTTTGGGAGGATAGCAGAACTGGATCGATACATCGATAGGCCATCGTGGATCATTGTGTAGATCAGATATGCATTTAATCCCTTCCATCGATACTTAATGAAGTCGAATGCATGGCGCTTGGTCAACGCCGAGAGCTTCATCATTTTTATCGTTTTGATTTCGCTTAAATTTAAAGGCCTAAACTATTCTCTACTACGTATGCATTTTAGTCTGTGCAAATCTGAATCTGTTAAAGACTTCATTTAATATTTCAAAAAACGACTTTCCATTAACGTCGGGCATGACTAATTAACATGTGTTCTTTCATCAATGAACTAACACGCAATTGGTTGAAAAAACTTTATTCAGCTAACGTTTCGGTACCTTCGTCTTCCTCAAAACCGGATTGATTCGAGCAGCTTGTACACAGTTCTTCTTTGTTCTGATGTATGTATTCGCCATCGCATTGAATCGAATCTACCGGAGCAGGGTTCTAATGAGGCGAGCTAACTGGGTAGTGCTCTTTTGTAGGGGAGGATTGCTGTAGAAAGTGATTGTCTGGTGGTAGCAATTTATTCTTTCCTCTACATCCTCAATGACCCTGAGAGATAAACTATGTCTTTAAATATTTTGTGTCTGTATTGGAAATTTCCTCCTAATGATATTTTTTATTTTGTTTTATGCTGCACGTATTCATATCTACTGTGCGGATCCCAGCACTTCTCACGTACGATTCTTTACCTCGCATAAAACCTCGAAGGTCTTCCAACTTTTATGTACGGCTTTCGTTACTGGTTTTTTTTTTTTTAATTTTTAACATCGTTCAATGCTGCTCGAGCCGATCCTTTTTGAAGTAATGAGGTAGCAAGGCTGGAGCTTCCCAACCGGATTGCGGAGAGTGGTTTTTCCCGGACAAGTCCGGTACCAATTTCCCAGCTTCAGATCGCAAACAGCCCTAGTGATCCTGGAGCGGGATCGAACCAGCAACGTGCTCGTGGTACAGACACCACTACCACTATGCTTTCTTTTCCTTTAATAGTATACAAAGGGTAAAGTAAAAGATAAAGCTCTCGGCGTTGATCAATCTCTGAGAGATGCGCCATGATTTTGATTTCATTAGGTATCGTTGGAGGCGACTAGATGCATATCTGGCCTCGACAGTGACCCAAGGTGGCCTACCGATGTATCGGACTAGTGCTGCTATCCTCCCAGACAAGTCTGCTACCAATTTGCCGACCCGGGAGGGATGAAAGACTTGGTGGACCATGGGCGTTGAGATCGATTCCACTTGTGTGTCGCAGTGAAAACTACTGCATCACGCGCTCTTAGTAATATATAAAAGTTTCCAATTAAATAATGCCTTTTTGATGCGCGAAAACGAGAGCAAATCTATCTATTGTGCTACTAAGGAAGCAGTTCGTATTCTTTTTGAGGTCAACAAGTTATCACTTGGCGATACCTCTCTTCCACTTCCACCAACTTATCATAGGTAAGCGTTCTCCGACAAGCACTGAGAACTTCGTAAACTTTATAACTAGGTATGTATGCTGGACATGACAATCGAAGATTCTAAGCCCACTAAAAGCTGCGTTTTTTGTCTTCCTTACGAATATGACGTCGATTCTCTATATAGTCTGCTAGAATGTTACCACGTAGACCAAAACTTAGGTCGTTCCAAAAAAGTCTACAACCATTTTCTCGACCATTATCGTTATATATATATGTATCTACATCTTACAAAGTGAGCTAGAACGTGCAGTGGGTGGAAGTGCCTGGCAATACACACGGAATGGATTCCCACGTCTCTGGCACGCCAAGCCTTCCATCCCTCAACATTGTGCAAACTGGTACCAGACTTGTCTGGGAGAATAGCAGCACTGGTTCGATAAATCGGTAGGCCGCCGTGAGTCATTGTAAAGTCCAGATGTGCATTCAATCGCCTCCAAGCGATGCTTAATAAAGTTAAATGTATAATGTATCCATAAAGAGCTCATAAATGGCGAAAGATTTTTTTTATGAGCTGAGTTAATATTGAGTTGATGCGAGGTTGGTATCAGTTGTTACAGACGCGACTTGGTAGCCGACGTTTCGGCGAGTTCGCCTTCTTCAAAGCTGTTTAGTTGTTTGTGGGATAACCCATTTTATTCCTATCATGATTACCCAACTTTCAGGGCCCACCAAATAAAAAAGCCAACGAATGGGTTTAGTTCAAACGTCGGTGTCTAAAATCAATTTTAGTTAAAAGGGATGTGTTGGTGCAAGCCGTCTTCAAAAGGTTGTGGAAACAGAGCCTTGTGAGTCCAAGTATTAATTACTTTGAGAAAAAAAGTTTAGTGAAGCTTGCATTGCAAGGGGTGAATAACTTCTTCACAGGTGTGAGCAAAAATCACTCAAAAACGTTAGTCAGAGTTCATACGAAGAAGAAAATGCTATAAACCTGGTTCAGTTGTGGTTACAGTGAAAACCAGGTAATGGGTAATAATTCGCATAACAATTCCGTAGGACACATAAAGGAATTCTTCGTATTCTTGTTGAGCAAACGCGAGGTGTTATTATTATTATTCTTTATTCACAAATAAGCTGACGTTTCGGCGGGCTTCGCCTTCCTCCAAACCTGGAAAGGTCAAATTGACAGCAATCTGCTCGGCCAAACACCTATATAACCAAGCAAAAAAAGAAACTGCAGCTCAGGATAGGTACAGGGAACGCTAGGTCTCCAAACGACAACCCTAGAGATAAAAAGGTCTCGTTTTTCCTACCCTTCATCTCAAATGATGTAAGCACAGCTATAAAACGCTGTTTAAGAAGGGCAGGTCTACAGAACTCGGTAAACGTAGTTGAAATGCCACCGAGTAATCTGAGGCGCCAACTAGTTCGTAACCGCCTATATGACCGTCTATGTGCAACGCAAAATTGCATAATTTGCCCTAATGGTAGAGACGGTGATTGCTTGAGCTCGGGTACAGTTTATATGATCTCATGTAAGGCGTGCGGAGACGAATACATTGGCGAAACGGCAGACCCCTTAGGACACAGAGATATGAGCGGGAGGACTTTGAAGTATGCGTCACGATCCTCGCACAGGAGACGATAACACAAGCGCGCAAAACACTCGAGGCGTTCTGGATTAATTCCAGAAATCCGAAAATGAACCGCAGAGAAGAATGCCCCCATTATCACGCGTGATATTGGGCAGTATATAAGCCTATTATTCTGATGGGAAGGGTACATTACGCTTCCATGTGAATTCTGTGCGGTTGGTCTCCACACGACATACCCAGTGGGAGCCTCATACAAAGCGGTGGGTGTGCAAAGCTATGTTCATTGTGATTGAAATCTCGGTTTAGCGTTTTCTTTGTTTGGTTATGGAGGCGTTTGGCCGAGCAGATTGCTGTCAACTTGACCTTTCCAGGCTCTGAGGAAGACGAAGTCCGCCGAAACATCAGCTTATTTGTGAATAAAGAATAATAATAACACCTCGCCTTTGCTCAACAAGAATACAAAGAATTGCTTGATCAATGCCGAGGTTAATAGAAAGTCGCTTGCGGAAGTTACATAAAGGAATGGCCGTGGTGAACACGTACGAATACCACCGTACCTAACCCTTCATTAGTTCAACAAAGTAAATGAACACTGCAGCGGTGTTTGTTCAATGCAAATCAGAATTGTTTTCAGCGAAGGAATAGCTACATGTTAGTAGTTGTGCTATAGGTTTGCTACTCGACGAGCTTTAAGAAGCGGATAAACAGATTACATTGTATGTCCGTACATCAGTCACCGTATTAAATGAAAAGCACTGCCCAGTGAGCTTGCATCACTCGCGTGGTGCTACACTGGAAGCGACATAATGCGATAAAGAAAACTCCCAGATTGGAGGAATGAATGAGTATAAACAATCGACTTCTATCTTCTAATGCTCTACGCCGATAAATCATTCCAATCCTCATATTATATCCTTCTGCTCTATGCAATTGAATTATAATATAATTTGTGGTGTCGCAAGTTTTAAAAGTTGAAATTTGAGACATGGAGCATACAATCTTGACAAATCGACAAACGGACTGCTTGCATGACACATTGACGACTTTACGCCTTTTATGTTACCGGAGAAGAAATGTTCTTCGGATCATTAGACAACTGAAGGCGTAGGCTTCCTCCTTAACACGAGCTTGGTCCAAAACATCGATCACTCGGATAGCAACCAACTTGAGTTCGAAGCTGAGAGTTAAGGAGATATGGAGCAGGACCCGCGATGGAAATCGTCGTCGTCTACGCACTGACATCAAGATAGCACGAAGACGAAGTTAAAAAGTTCTACGTGGATTTGGAGACGTTCTACGGAACAGGTCACCCATTCTTTAAAGTCATAATTGGAAATTTTAATGCTAATATAGGACCCAGAAGAACATCCAAGGAAAGTCGAGATGGGAAGGTGGGACCCACAGATTAGAACAGAACTAGCAGGGTGAGCTGCTCTCTGGATTTATCATACCACGAAGATCATTTTCTAGGTGAATTCGTAGAGCGAGAAAGCCCACTGGGACACTCTGCAACGCAACAGGGAGAAACAGAAGGTTTACTGGCACTCGGTCTAATTACTCAAGTGGCATTGGGACAGCTAGTGATGCAGATGATTGTGCGTACAGATATACAGATTGCACTCCGACGCCCAGACGGAGCAATAACAGCGTCCAGAGGGGCAATGGACAAAATTATCCACGAATACTACTCAGATCTGTTCGATAGACACGTACACCTCCCGTCAAATGAAATAAAAGAGGATATGTTGTACCACCGGGTCCCCTTTCCGAAATCCGACACGCCATTTCTTCGGTGAAAAATCGAGCAGCACCAGGTCCGGACAGGATAAGATCATAACATCTGAAGAACCTTCCGCCAGTCCTCGTAAATCTACTGGCTCGGCTCTTCACACGTTAGCTGTCTGAATGCAAGGTCCCTACTCAGTGGAAGACCAGCAAGACCGTGTTGTTGTTCAAGAAGGGCAACCTACACGATGTAGGCAACTATCGACCAATCTGCTTGTTGTTTGTCTTCTACAAACTCTTCACTCGAGTCATCTTAAACAGCATAGAATACTAGACGAAGGACAGCCATACGAGCAAGCAGGGTTTCAACAAGGATTTAGTACGGTAGACCACATTCACACGATAACAAGGCTCATTGAAGTGTCACGAGAGTACAAAAGACCGCTCGGTCTCATTCATCGACTTACAGAAGGCCTTTGGTTCAATTCAGATAGAAGCAGTCATGGAAGCCCTTGGTAGCCAAGGAGTCCCTACTCAGTTCGTAAAGATTCTTCGTAAGCCGTCAAAAATTTTACAACCAAAATTTCACCAATTTGCAACGATATTAACGTTGACGTCAAAAGAGGAGTTAGGCAAGGCAATACAATCGCGCAAAACCATATACCGTCACCTCCCAGAACGTCATACAACATTAGAATAGGACAACATGGGAGTGAAAATCGATGGTCGGCCGTTACATCACCCTCGCTTTGCTGATGATGTCGTCCTTATCCACTCGAGTCACTCGATAATCAACGGGACTACAGGTGATACAGGTGACAGTGTTCGTTAACCAATGCCATTGTTCCTCCAATGAAAAAATGAAAAGAAATACGAACTCCGAATTTTTTCGTGCTCAATCTATTACTCTTCGTAAATGATGTTTTTTACTTTGTTTACCACCTAATCATTTTAAAGGCATGTACACTGTGAAAGAAAACCATAGGGGTGCTGGTACATGATCGAAACTCGAAACCTCATTTGTCTTTGGACCTACAAGTTCCTTTCGTTGAGGTCACTTGTTATCCATCACACCAGCAGATGATCTTTCTTGTTTGCGCGAAAATGACTAAGAGAAGAACAAAACAGAGTCGTCGGTTGGTCTGGTGGACAACACATGAGCATCATCCGGTAAGGGTAATCATAGGTTCGAAACCTAGCAGTGTTATTTTTTTATATTTAGTGCCTATCTCACTATTCCCATTGTGCTCGTTAGGCCAATGCATCAAAAAATTGTGGTGGGTTGAGTGGTGAATGTGTACATTGAGCCAGGCGACGTGAGGTGCGGTGACGTTACATCTGCTCCGAGAAATTCGCACTGGTGGGTGTAACCGTGGGTGATTGTGTGGTATGTGACATGGGCCAGCAGGGTCATTGAGCAACAACATGATATGTCGAGCACCGGCCTTATACGCAAGAACGCGTATGATATTGGTGCGTGTGCAAGGATGGTTACGTGACTACAAGTGGCGGATCAAGCAGAACACCCATGGACATGCCTTGTCCTACTGACCACGTAGTGCGAGTCTAACCAAGATACTGCGAATATCTACGACGTTGAAGGACCACAAGTTCTAGTAGTGCGACTTATGACAATAAGATAACGTTGCAATCAACAGGGATGCTATCAATCGACGAAGATATTAAATTAAGGGCAGTGTTGTAAGTGTATTATCCGCTCTACCAAGCGAGATGGAGCTGAAGGGTGTTATTTGCTAAGCAAGTAGTTGGTGATCGCCCCTGCTACGCGTTTACCGTAAGCGCCTGGATCAGGATGACTTGGCTGGCGCACCTTTG
>MQTX01000525.1:21914-50882 GCA_009735665.1 Angiostrongylus cantonensis | reverse complement strand
TCACAGACAAGTCTGGTACCAATTTGCCGACCCCGGAGGGTTGGAATGCTTGGTGGGCAATGAGCGCAGGGATCGATTCCACGTGATTAGCCTCCACCCACTGCGCCACACGCACCCTCGTGCATGGTTTCCCAAAAAGCAAATACTATCTATACTTATTTGTCTATGTTTATGACGGTTTAGGATTGCTTGCGCTGAAGTCCCAGTGAAAAGGGGCGAATAGCACAGTGGTAGTGATGCTGTTCATCCCGGACATGGTACCAGTTCGATTCCGCACCGGACAAACCAAGCTTTTCAACTCTTAGAGGCCGGGAAATTGGTTCTGGACTTGTCTGGAAAAAAATCACTCTCTTTGCAATATAACTGGGAACGCCGTAGCCCATTTATCTCAGGACTCTAGGAATAATTGTTCGACCAGTATTCTACGACATTCAAGATGAAATGAAAATCCTCAAGCGGCAACCAAAGCCACACATAAAGTTGGAAGATCTTCGTGATTGATGGATGCGAGGAAACGAATCGAATGTGAGAAGTGCTGGGATCCACACTGTAGATGTGAAGAAGGGTCGTGTAAAAAGTGGACGCAGAAAAAGAGCAGTACCTACTAGTGTTTTTGTATATTTTTAAAGAACTAACGAATTTTATAATCACAACAAACACCATGAAACGATTATTGATTTTTTTCACTGGGAGTTCTTTTATTAATCCTGTGAGGACGAAGTCATGTAAAATTTTTAACCTTTTTATCACCGGGTTTTTTTTTCTTGGCGTGTATAATTCCTATACAGCAAACATGTATAAGTTCTATTGGGAACGGAGAAAGTCAACATTCCTCACCTTCTCGAGCACTAGACACAGTTTGCATTGTGGTAACGACATGAGGTTATGGACTCCACAACGCTAAAATACGCACGTACCTGCTTTGTAATTTGGCCAATCGTCTTTGGAAATTCGGTTGTCCTCATATATAACGTTGTAGTAAGCGAATATGAGTCGTATAGGTTCTCCTCGTCCACGTCTGTCAAAGTAATGTAGTGTATATGAATGTTTCTGGTTAGACATCTATAAAATTGTGCAGATTTCACTAAGAATTGTATTCATGAATGACGGCGCAACAATCAGGAATGAAGAAATATGAAATAAATCGTAGGATTTTTTTTGAAACCTTCTTTCTATGTGATTTTTTGCTATGTTTTTCCCGTGTGATTTACGCCATCATTAAAAGTTTATGATTCAACTAAATGAAAAGAAAATAAGGAAAAGGAAAAGAAAGGGATAAAGCAAAATAAATAAGGAATAAATAAGCAAAAAACTGTTTGAAATCAGTCCATTACAAAAATAAATAAGGAATAAATAAGCAAAAAACTGTTTGAAATCAGTCAATTACAAAAAAAACGATTGCGTGATTACTGTGGATCAAAGGCTTTAGAACAAAAACATTACCAGGTAGTTTGCTGAAAACAATTTTATCAAAAAGGAAAATGTCATCCACGGTAACAGGAATGAATCTACGTAAGGTGTGGCGCCCTTATAAGACCGATTGTGGCATTCAGTTCGGATTGTTGTTGTAAATTACAAAGCGATTTTGTTGTTGACAGCGAGAATTTCCAGAAGAGACAGAATGGATCCGAAGGGCTAAAGAGGAATGATGGTGTGGTTACTGATGAAATCCTGCATGAAGCTTTCGTCGTTATCGATACGTTTTCCCAGCAACGGCAATGACATTTCTATACATTTTCTTAGTGTTGAAAAAAATCGCACGGAACTACATACAATGAAGCAATTTCCAATAGCTGACTAAGCAGCTACCTATGTCTACCTGTTCGGTTTCCATGGAAATGCTCAGATAATACCTAGATATTTCATCTTCGCAAGAGTTTTAGTGCCTAGTACAATTCTCATCTAATGGGCATCTAACTGAATGGGTAAAATCCTTTTCGATGGAGCACTGAGATGACTGCGTTCTAACACTTCAATGCCGCTGTCGCAAGTATTTGCCGAAATTTGTTCATCGGAGTGATGTTTACCACCTTGAGATCAAACTGTTTCAAGAATGGTGGCATATTCGGGGAATATTTACTAGTAAGTGATCATCCGGAAAGAAACGGGGAGGTTCTTGTTTGGCTCAATACCCTGATAGATGAGCCCTCGGTGCCTGTATGTCGCAGTTCAACAATACCCACCATTTCGATAGGTGTAAAAACTGATGAAATCCTGCATGAAGCTTTCGTCGTTATCGATACGTTTTCCCAGCAACGGCAATGACATTTCTATACATTTTCTTAGTGTTGAAAAAAATCGCACGGAACTACATACAATGAAGCAATTTCCAATAGCTGACTAAGCAGCTACCTATGTCTACCTGTTCGGTTTCCATGGAAATGCTCAGATAATACCTAGATATTTCATCTTCGCAAGAGTTTTAGTGCCTAGTACAATTCTCATCTAATGGGCATCTAACTGAATGGGTAAAATCCTTTTCGATGGAGCACTGAGATGACTGCGTTCTAACACTTCAATGCCGCTGTCGCAAGTATTTGCCGAAATTTGTTCATCGGAGTGATGTTTACCACCTTGAGATCAAACTGTTTCAAGAATGGTGGCATATTCGGGGAATATTTACTAGTAAGTGATCATCCGGAAAGAAACGGGGAGGTTCTTGTTTGGCTCAATACCCTGATAGATGAGCCCTCGGTGCCTGTATGTCGCAGTTCAACAATACCCACCATTTCGATAGGTGTAAAATCAATTTTTTTTTTTTGGAGATTCGACTAATAAATCAAGCCCAACTATTTTAAGAAGTGTCCTTTTTAATAGGAGGTAGGTAGCCTGTAGTAAAGAATCTATTTATGTCCTCCATAGATGGCTGTGTCTAGCAAACAAAGTAGAAAAATCTGTTGTTCTCTTTTTTACAGCAATCGCGAGGTTGTTATTCAGCACACGCTTACTTCCTCACAAAAATAACACATAAAACACAGCGGTAGCTGATGTTTGGGCAGAATCGCCTTCTTCAAAGCCTGGAAGGGTCCACTAATATGTAATTTACTAGATCAAACGCTTCAACAACGCAAGAAGAAAGACGAAAATCTGCACAATAATTGAACTGTCACTGGCTTCTCGAAAAACCCACCCTTTTAATCTGTTTTACACCAATGAAGAACAGCCACTTAGAGTCGCTTATGGTTCATTGCTGCAACACCCCACATCAAAAAATCAGTTCTGAGATACGGGGTTAGATCACGCGTTATCTCAGGGCATTCTTCCCTGCTATTCATTCTCGGATTTCTGAAATTTGTCCAAAAAGCCTCACGAAATTTGCGCGTTGGTGTTTTAGTCTGTCGTGTGATGATATCGACTTTTACATCAAAACCTTCTCCGCTATGTTTTTATATCCTCTGCGTGTCTAGTGGCGTGCATTGTTTTGATTTTCGTTTCCCATCTAGGTGCTCTTTTATACGGATACACAAGGGTCTGCTCGTTTCGCCGATACATTCGTCTTCGCAAGTACCACAAGAGATCAGGTATATCGCACCTCAACTCATGCAGTCACTGTCCCTGCCACAAGGGCAGATTACGCAATTTTGTGTATCACATGGACGGTCATGAACCGTGTTGCACGATTCTTCCTTTAGTTCCCTACTTGTGCACACACTGTTCGAAACATGTTTCTCACGAGCGCTCTTTTTGTTTGTGAAGTATGGAAAGAAAGGAAATGATCGAGGATGTTCTTGTTACTTGGTTTTCGGCACCACTTTGTCATGTAACCGCTAATTGATAGGCTTATTTGAATGTTTAAAAACGGAAACCAGTTTTTTCTCGGGTGAAATTGATGTACTCAAATTGCTCGTTCAATAATTCGAAGCATTTGTACATATCCTCGTGCACAGAGTAGATGACAAAACAATCATCTATGTGCCTGCAGTAGTAGCCGGAGACCGAGAACTGTGGCTTCCACTCTAGACATAAACGCAATGGCAAGGCTTGGTGCCAGTCGCTGTCCCATTGCCAGCCCCCTTATTTGCGCGTAGTATTTCCCGGACCATCTGAAAATCGAGCAGTTTAGGCACTCCTTCAAGAGAGCCATGAGCTGCTGGATGGACAAGCTATGCACTTTTATTTTTCCTTCGTGTTCAACAAGAAGTTCGAAGATGGCTTACATTGCGGAGTCATTCGATACGTTGGTGTACAGTGCGGTAACGTCGAACGACTCCATCACGCACGCGTTGTTAGGAGACGCATCACGTAGACGTTCTAGGAACATTTGGGTGTTGGTGAGGTGAGCTGGAATATGTTTAATCAACTGGGTTAGTATTAGGCTTGGAAACCAGGTTATCCTATCCGTTGGCCCGTCTACACAGCTGATGATTGGTCTTATCTTAAATGATGACGGATTAGTTGACGCAAAATCATCAGGTGATACCAGCTTATGTGTACTATTAAGTAGGTATAAGACTGGGCATGTTGTTCTATTGACTTTAAAGTGTGAGATAACCGATGATTTCAAGCATGCCGCCTTTGCCGTTGTGACCCACTGATTGTTTAGTTTTCGGTATTGACTTTTGTATTCCCTTTCAGATGATGGGCGATAAAGGGTAACATCACATTGATGCTCCTCGGTTATCTTAACATCTAGCTGGCGGCGAGTAACTACGAACTCTCTCCCCTTTTCAATAACTGATAGCCTAATGGTCTTTGAATTTATTAAATCTCTAATTTCTTGCATGCCACACTTTTGGGCGGCTGTAAGTTCAGAGATAAATCTTCTATCGCGATAGTGATTGATTGATTGATTGCTGTAAAAAAGGGAACCACAGATTTATAACCCAATGCCGAGGTTAATAGAAAGTCGATCTTGGGAACTATTAAAAGTAGATTTGAATTCCGCGAAAAAAACCAAGCATAGGAAGAACAGAAAAACCTTGTGAACTTTTTACTAGGGAAATTCACCAAGCATCCAGCTTGCTATCAACAACGATTTCGATCCTTCGATCGACTGCTTGAAGGAATCGTCGCAGTTCTGGAAGAATCCCGGTCCCAATTACGAGAACTAGTACGGTTATCTCAAGAGGTGAAGAAGCCTAATATGAACTCCCTTCGATGTGCCAAAGTGGAGAGGTGTCAGATCTTGAAATCACAGTAGAACTCATATGCTTGATGCGGATCTATAGACGACTGCACGACCACAGATGGAGGAAAGCAAGTGCTGTGTTGTGTATAATTTGCGTCATCGGACCATTTAACTAACTGAAGAAGCAATGAAAGTAATTCACTTGGTGAAAAGAATTCTTGAAGAATAAGAAGACTGTTTAGCACAATGTCACCAGTGAGATGTACGCATGCCAGTACATATGAAATGTCCGATTTTATGTCATACTCCTCCTTCGTGGATACTCCTCAGAGGTACTCGCTAAGAATTACATCTTGTTTTAGAGTTTTCACGAGGAACTCTGACCATCGGGTCGGAGGTCATCCAGCAGTAGGTTTGACATCTTGAGAAGTCCAGTAGCTAATGGCACTTGTCAATCGGTTGTCGTTCAAACGCGTTGCACTTCTCGCTAACATTATATTCGACAGTTCGGTGCTTAAAACGCTTCATTGAGTTCTGATTATTGACCAGTTCGGAGCTTCGGAACCCTTCACTACGGGATGCTCCAAGCATCGTCCTTTCTGCTACGCGTTCAATAACGCTGAGTGACCCTTTCATTCTGCTTAAGTTACCATTTGTCCGACGCACACGTTAAGGCAGGAGCAATCGTGGTGCCAAGAAAGTGGATACGAAGTCGGATGCTCTTGTTCTTTTCATTTCATCATCGGCGCTCTTGAGAGCTCCTCAAACCGCCCTCTTCATTCTGCTCAACTTTGTAGCTAAGCCGCTCAAACTTGCTTAGTTCACCACTTTGATAGATGTAACTAGAGCACTCGGAGATATTCATTCCGTTGAATATGAAAAAGACATACGAAACCAATTCGTTCTTAGTAAATACCGTTTTGTGAGGCTTGTTCGAAAACCAACCTTTCCACAGGTGTTATCAAAGTCAGCAAACAATCGTGCTACCTGACTAATACATGGTGCTGTAAGAACGACGCCATTGGCAAAGCGAAGATGGTGTTATTGGCGTTCTATGATTTTCACTCTCATGTTGTCTGCTTATAGTGCTCGCATGACCTTGTCGAGGGTGGCGATAAATAATTTTGCGAGATGGTATCGCCGTGCCTAATCCCTCTCTCGACGTCGATGTTAACAAATGTTTTGAGTTATTCAATGACCAATCAGAACACATCAAGTTTGCCCTTCGACACCGAAAGGAAAGTGATTTCCATTTCTTAACGTTCAACTTATCTGAGAACGGCTACATAAAGAAATAGTACCGAAAGCCAATTAGCAACCTTCTATAAAGGACGACTTTCGCTCTTTCATCTTTCATGGCGCTAACGTGAAAATTTCGAATAAGCCGAACGTATTCCTTGTTGATGTTACCAATAACGCCATTTTCTTAACAGCCACTAATGAAACGAAAAAATCCCAGTTTGTGGCAGCTTTAGGACTACTTTTTTTTTTAAAAAAAATTGACCAATTTTCGTTTGATGTCGTCGTGTAAACGAAATCAAAGATTGTCAAAGCCGGAATTGATCTACATCTTTGTAGTTGTAAACGTCTGATTAAGATTGTTAGTTGTTCGAGCGAATCAATTTTCATGGCCGAACATGTGTTGACGAGGATGCCCATGCCATCAACTTCTCTAATGTTTTATGTTCAGGGGAATACTTCTCCAGTATCATAGACGACGTTGAATGCTTGGCGTCGTCTCGTATCGGCAAGGCCGATGACGTTGTACCTCGTCCTTCTTTCTGACAGGATCAAATCTTCTATGAAAAACTCAGATATAAGTGTGCGTGCATTGTAGATACAGATAGTCACCTAGTCCTTTGCGATTAAGGCAGCTTAGAATGGCCATGAACTTTTACAGGGCTCTCCGCATTCATCCTACCCATTCCTTCCGAATAGGAGGCTCTTTCGAAGTCAGAGAAATGAGGCCCCTTTGTTTCATCGTGTTTAGCAATTTCGTACTCACAACTTGGTGAGCTCTGAACGTGAGGCCCGGGTATACTGCCGTGTAGCTTGTTATTCTCTCTCAGACTAGACATGAAGCTTATTGGAGGCGACTCCTAGCCACCTTCCACGTATAATATTTCCCTCTCACTGCAGTGCAGGCTTTTGGTCGAAATGAATTGTAGAATAGCTCATAAAGGAAAACACAACAAGGAAGGCGTGCATGAATGCGCCCTCGTAAATACTTGGATACTTGTATACTTGATCAGTCCGTCTTCACGAGCTGTGCGGATCCCAACACATACGGCATTCATTCCTTTCTCTCACAGTCGTAGTCCGTGGTGGTGGTCTTGTTCGAGCATAGTAGCGCTTGCGAGTCTCATACCGTGATCTGTGAAAGAACTGCAGCTGCATGTACAGCCGATTAAAGGCCGATGACGTTGTACCTCGTCCTTCTTTCTGACAGGATCAAATCTTCTATGAAAAACTCAGATATAAGTGTGCGTGCATTGTAGATACAGATAGTCACCTAGTTCTTTGCGATTAAGGCAGCTTAGAATGGCTATGAACTTTTACAGGGCTCTCCGCATTCATCCTACCCATTCCTTCCGAAAAGGAGGCTCTTTCGAAGTCAAAGAAATGAGGCCCCTTTGTTTCATCGTGTTTAGCAATTTCGTACTCACAACTTGGTGAGCTCTGAACGTGAGGCCCGGGTATACTGCCGTGTAGCTTGTTATTCTCTCTCAGACTAGACATGAAGCTTATTGGAGGCGACTCCTAGCCACCTTCCACGTATAATATTTCCCTCTCACTGCAGTGCAGGCTTTTGGTCGAAATGAATTGTAGAATAGCTCATAAAGGAAAACACAACAAGGAAGGCGTGCATGAATGCGCCCTCGTAAATACTTGGATACTTGTATACTTGATCAGTCCGTCTTCACGAGCTGTGCGGATCCCAACACATACGGCATTCATTCCTTTCTCTCACAGTCGTAGTCCGTGGTGGTGGTCTTGTTCGAGCATAGTAGCGCTTGCGAGTCTCATACCGTGATCTGTGAAAGAACTGCAGCTGCATGTACAGCCGATTAACTTTGCTTACAAACACGTCCGCCTAATGTTTAGGTGGCTGTCCTGGGGGACTGTATTCTCTTGGAATCCACGCTACTGTTCTTTTCGTCCATCTGTCGTCTGTTCTTCTCATTATGTGGTCGACCCATCTATGTTTCACTATTGTTGTATATTCTCCTGGATTTGGAAAATGTGACAGATTTCGAAGAGCAGAGCTTAGCATACCGGCTAGATATTGAGAGTGCCGGTCATATTTCAGAAGGCATCGCTCAAGTGCTCTGTGAACACTGCGGAGTAATTTTAACGTGGTTGAAATATCAACTGACGGCTCTGCAACATTGCAGAGCGATAGGAGGACCGTTGGCTAAAAGATATCAGCGCTGTTTTTCCGGTCCATCAGTTGGTCGATGGCTTCTTCGAGAGGCTCGAATGCGGTCCAAGCTGTTATACTTCTTCTGTCTAGTTCTTCCTTCATGTTGTTTTCTATGTTCATTGATCGCCCAAGGTATACGTGCGAGATGTAGGTCTCTGCACTGAGAGAGCCATCCAATTCAATTTTTCGCCTTCGCACCATGGATTTTTCATGAACTGTGCCTCTTTTCGATTTATGCGAAGTCCGATCTTTTTCACATTTTCGTTGAGTTCGTTGATCATCATCTGTGCTTGGCTAGTACTTCTGAAGAAGATGACAATGTCGTCAGCAAAATGAAGGTTTGTTAGGAATGTTCCATTACTATGTATACGTTTCCCATCTCAATCGAGTGACTTCATTATCCACTTCAGGGTGGTAATGGAGAGCTTTGGCGATATTGTGTCGTCCTGTCGAACCCCTTTTCCTATGGGTATGGTAAGAGTTACCTTTTCGACTCAACGGTTCTTCCTGCCCTAACGTATGCGTCAGAAAGCTGGTCGCTACGCAAGCGGGATGAAGGATCACTCAGCGTTATCGAACGCTCAGTCGAAAGGACGATGCTAAGAGTATCCCGTTTCGCACAAGTAAGGGATGGGATCCGAAGCTCCGATCTACGTCAACGATCGAAAATCAAAGATGCCGTTCTATACGCCAAACAGTCGAAGATAAGGTGGGCCGGACACGTGTTGCGTAGGAATGAATACCGATGGACAAAGGCTGTTAGTGACTGGATTCCTCGGGATGTCAAAGCTACTGCATGAAGACCCCGACTCGATTGTCAGAATTCTTCACCAAGAGCCTAGAAAAAAAACGTGATGCTCGACGAGTCCCTGAAGCGAGCAGAACCCACTGGGCTACTCTTGCACGCGACAGGGAAAAATGGAGGATTCACTGGCACCCGCTCGAGTCACTCGACGATCAACGGGACTACAGGTGATACAGGTGATAAAAATGACGTATCTTGCCAAACACATAAGCCAATTCGACATCGATGAATAAGCGTTTAAATGTGCTGCTATATTCGTACATTAGTCAATCGTTTTCTTTCCCACGCTATTGATTTTTGCTGAGCAATGATTTGTAGGCGAAAGGCTTAGGATTGGGAATGGATTGAAGAGCTGGTGATCTCAAAGAAGCACATAGTATGAAGCGAAAGTGAAGAGCATGACAATAGGGGCACGGAATCACAAATCTTCAAAAAAAAAAAAAGCGAGATTGGGTTGTCACAGTAGGAATACAGATATTCTTTCCGGAGATGGCCACTCCGTTTGTGAAGTATTCTCGGCTAACCAACAATGGATGCGCGGCCAGTCTTTTGGAATGCGAGTAGTTTTGTGTTTGCTGTGGAGTTTGCAGTTTTTTGAAAACAAATAGTTCTTTAACAAATAGAATTCCCTATGGAACCTTAAGAGGACAGAGTTATGGAACAGATTTTTCTCTATTTTTATTGACATGAATGCTGTGTATCCTTGTATATACTGTCTGTTAATATGGTTTCCCTTTTTTAAATCTCCTTTTAAAGCGTTTACTGACCGCACATTATGCAAACACATCTGTCGGCAGTTAGAAGGACTTTGCACCGGTGTCGAGCCTATTTCGGCTTCTTTTTATATCCGCATTTTCCATACAATAACCATTACCATTGAAAACAAATAAAAATTAGCCGTTGGTCAACTCTTTGGTCTGCAAACTCTTTAAAAGGAGATGTTCTTTGAAATCATTAAGAGTTGGGAATAGCTTTTCTGATTTAACGACTTCCATATCTGATCTGTTTTCGACTCGTTACTGAATGAATATACATCGTGTTATTAAAAACTGGAAGCCACTGAACTGTGCAATCAAAAAAGCAGAGGCTTGAAGTCGATCCCGTCAGAAATATAAGCTAAAAGGCACGGAATCGTCACTAATACCGACGTTCAAAAACAATCGACGATGAGCCCATAATACTTGTTTTGGGTGGGTGGGCCGGACACGTGTTGCGTAGGAATGAATACCGATGGACAAAGGCTGTTAGTGACTGGATTCCTCGGGATGTCAAAGCTACTGCATGAAGACCCCGACTCGATTGTCAGAATTCTTCACCAAGAGCCTAGAAAAAAAACGTGATGCTCGACGAGTCCCTGAAGCGAGCAGAACCCACTGGGCTACTCTTGCACGCGACAGGGAAAAATGGAGGATTCACTGGCACCCGCTCGAGTCACTCGACGATCAACGGGACTACAGGTGATACAGGTGATAAAAATGACGTATCTTGCCAAACACATAAGCCAATTCGACATCGATGAATAAGCGTTTAAATGTGCTGCTATATTCGTACATTAGTCAATCGTTTTCTTTCCCACGCTATTGATTTTTGCTGAGCAATGATTTGTAGGCGAAAGGCTTAGGATTGGGAATGGATTGAAGAGCTGGTGATCTCAAAGAAGCACATAGTATGAAGCGAAAGTGAAGAGCATGACAATAGGGGCACGGAATCACAAATCTTCAAAAAAAAAAAAAGCGAGATTGGGTTGTCACAGTAGGAATACAGATATTCTTTCCGGAGATGGCCACTCCGTTTGTGAAGTATTCTCGGCTAACCAACAATGGATGCGCGGCCAGTCTTTTGGAATGCGAGTAGTTTTGTGTTTGCTGTGGAGTTTGCAGTTTTTTGAAAACAAATAGTTCTTTAACAAATAGAATTCCCTATGGAACCTTAAGAGGACAGAGTTATGGAACAGATTTTTCTCTATTTTTATTGACATGAATGCTGTGTATCCTTGTATATACTGTCTGTTAATATGGTTTCCCTTTTTTAAATCTCCTTTTAAAGCGTTTACTGACCGCACATTATGCAAACACATCTGTCGGCAGTTAGAAGGACTTTGCACCGGTGTCGAGCCTATTTCGGCTTCTTTTTATATCCGCATTTTCCATACAATAACCATTACCATTGAAAACAAATAAAAATTAGCCGTTGGTCAACTCTTTGGTCTGCAAACTCTTTAAAAGGAGATGTTCTTTGAAATCATTAAGAGTTGGGAATAGCTTTTCTGATTTAACGACTTCCATATCTGATCTGTTTTCGACTCGTTACTGAATGAATATACATCGTGTTATTAAAAACTGGAAGCCACTGAACTGTGCAATCAAAAAAGCAGAGGCTTGAAGTCGATCCCGTCAGAAATATAAGCTAAAAGGCACGGAATCGTCACTAATACCGACGTTCAAAAACAATCGACGATGAGCCCATAATACTTGTTTTGGGTGTTGTATAGTGTTACTTTGCTGTTCTTTACCATCTTTGTCATAGTGCGCTTTCAGCATGATCTACTCCTACCCTCATTAGTTGCGTGGCTCTAACGAACTCGGATGAATGGTCCAGGCCGAAAGCTCAGTAGGTAATCGCTTTCAGCTCAACAACGAAGCAAATAAAAACTGTAGCAATTCACAACGCCAATCCGAACATATTTGCCACCAGATTTTATAACGCAAGGAGGTGAAAAACAGCCATCGCGAAATATTTTGTAGGTTTGGGTATAATTTTTCGCCTAATTTCAGACTACTCGACTACATTGGAAATGAAATTTTCCAAATATTGGTCTGGTATCAATAGTTTAAGAAATCTTGAATTCTGAAAAGTATGTAAACGCAGCACCCTCATTAGTTGCGTGGCTCTAACGAACTCGGATGAATGGTCCAGGCCGAAAGCTCAGTAGGTAATCGCTTTCAGCTCAACAACGAAGCAAATAAAAACTGTAGCAATTCACAACGCCAATCCGAACATATTTGCCACCAGATTTTATAACGCAAGGAGGTGAAAAACAGCCATCGCGAAATATTTTGTAGGTTTGGGTATAATTTTTCGCCTAATTTCAGACTACTCGACTACATTGGAAATGAAATTTTCCAAATATTGGTATGGTATCAATAGTTTAAGAAATCTTGAATTC
Organism: Angiostrongylus cantonensis; assembly: GCA_009735665.1. NCBI lineage: Eukaryota > Metazoa > Nematoda > Chromadorea > Rhabditida > Metastrongylidae > Angiostrongylus > Angiostrongylus cantonensis. The sequence continues at coordinate 38,419 of MQTX01000525.1, read as the reverse complement.
TGAAAAGTTGTATGTAAACGCAGTTATAGAGGAAAGATCAGCATATATATCGAGTTCGATCCACATCTCTCTCACTAACATCTCGTGTAAGCTCTGTCGAGTGTGCAACAGATTCCTGAGAAATCAGTCTGACGGGATCGCCCAATAAACTGCCTTGCAGTTTGTTCTCCTCTGAATAAGATAAAGACGCTTCTCGTAGAAGACTCCTTGATAAATATATTGGTTGATTGATACAGATTGTGAATCAAGAACGAGAGCAAGTTGCTCACAATATCTAATGTGTCCACTGAATTATTGAGAGTCTCTATGACGGTGGTGCTGTCACCCATTTGCTTGTTGAAATTGATGCTGCTTCTCTTCTACCATTCCTCTCTTACTCGATTTCGTTGCAAGCAAAATGACCCATATGTAATTCGAACTCGACGTAGGGGCGATTCCAAGTTTCGCTTCCATTCCCGAGGCGAAATTTTGAGGGGCTAATCTTCTTCAATCGAGCTATTTCCTCAAAAAAGGTTCGCATGTTTCAAAGATTGAAATGTTCCACTGAAATATATCATACTGAACAAAGCTCGACAATATTCTGAAAATTTAAGAGAAAGCGTGCCCTGTAGTACTGTTTATATGCTCTGTTGCTACTACTTCCACTTTTAGAAAATCGTTTTCTAAAAAGAAAGAATACCCTCGTTCGTCTTAGAAATTGTCTAGTGGTGGTTCCTATAAGATTGGTCGTCGCCCTCCGCAAAATAACGCTGCCTTAGTGACGCAGTCGGAAAAGTTTTTATTAGAGTTGATGTTACATAAAAGCTTTCACTACCAAAAACTAAGTGCAGAAGAGCAACTGCTAACATTTGAGGCTTTCCATATTTAATCAATGTAACGACATGTAAAGATTACTTGCATCACGGCAAATCTATTGAAAAGCATCACTGGCAAGTGATTTGAGCTGGAGACAATGGGTTCCTTGCTGCCATTTATTGAGCAGAACCTAAACGAAAAGAATGTAGAATTATACTGGAAGCGGTTCTCCAGCATTGACGCTTACCGATAACCCGTCAGCTTTTGATCCTTCTGAGCCTTGATCTCAAATCCACCTCTTGGACAACCGGGTTCGTCATAACCATAGCTGATCGATCGGACTTCTACTTCGATTCTTTTTCCTTCGGGGGCCTAAACACAGTTATATTGCCGCTCTAACTATTGTACTGGTTTAGACAACAGACAGGCAGACAGCACCCAAATCAAATAATTGCAAAAGTTGAACTGGTCCCTGAGATCGGATCCAAAACCTAATCTGTAGGCGAGTGTTTTTTTCCTTGTAGCTACGAGATCTTCTCCACACCCCGGTGGCTGGAAAGAATTCAGTTATCGCATTGCGCTTACTTTGATTAGTAACAACTTTTCTTACCCTCCGATCACAGAGCCCCACCATAGCCACTTGGGCAAATATACATGGAGCAGTTTCGAGGGTGAGGATATCCTTCATTCTCACACTTGGCGGATGTTGATTTATTACATCTTTCTAAAGAAACGGATTTTTTCGCCGTTGATGGATTCTGTTTTAACCGGAGTGCAAGTCCAACCGTTGCATCCATAGTGCTCGTTGATCATGTAGATATCGGAGAAGGAAATGATTTCAGAGACCATCGTCATTTGATAGTTCGGATTTTTAGCAAGAATGGTGGGCAAGCCATTAATGGAACCACTAAAAGATGGGACAGCACTCGCTCAATTGGTTGGAAGAAATCTCAAGCTCTATATACAACCTTAACTCGCCATACTGCACGATGCTTCCATAATCGTATGTGAGTCCGTAGACACCAGTTTCGTTCTTGCTCAGTTTTATAAAGCTTCTGATGCAACTTCGCCAAACCAACGGTATTAGTTTTATCATAGTCTTAAATCACTTGTATTTTTCTAGCGACCTACGTGGAAGTTCTCCTTGATAATTTCACTATAACTCTCACAATCGTGTAGAAGAGTCTGAGAACATGGCCAATTTCATGCATTGCAGTCCTTTTCTGAAACCTCTACCTAATTCTATGGCGCGAAATAACCACGACGGGAAGGTGAACATTTAAGAAAACAACCCTTTGAGCAATACTATTTTCAACTGGTTTTACCGCTACGACATCTTCGCCAAGAGAAAGAAGCTGATCTCCACCAAGTCTACCAACATTCGACCAGCGTCAGGATTCCTTCACCACCATCATTTTATCCCGCGCTGTAAATTATTGATATAAGCCAGCGTCTCGTCCGCTTATTCAGAAACGTAAGACAACGACTTCCATATCTGATCTGTTTTCGACTCGTTACTGAATGAATATACATCGTGTTATTAAAAACTGGAAGCCACTGAACTGTGCAATCAAAAAAGCAGAGGCTTGAAGTCGATCCCGTCAGAAATATAAGCTAAAAGGCACGGAATCGTCACTAATACCGACGTTCAAAAACAATCGACGATGAGCCCATAATACTTGTTTTGGGTGTTGTATAGTGTTACTTTGCTGTTCTTTACCATCTTTGTCATAGTGCGCTTTCAGCATGATCTACTCCTACCCTCATTAGTTGCGTGGCTCTAACGAACTCGGATGAATGGTCCAGGCCGAAAGCTCAGTAGGTAATCGCTTTCAGCTCAACAACGAAGCAAATAAAAACTGTAGCAATTCACAACGCCAATCCGAACATATTTGCCACCAGATTTTATAACGCAAGGAGGTGAAAAACAGCCATCGCGAAATATTTTGTAGGTTTGGGTATAATTTTTCGCCTAATTTCAGACTACTCGACTACATTGGAAATGAAATTTTCCAAATATTGGTATGGTATCAATAGTTTAAGAAATCTTGAATTCTGAAAAGTTGTATGTAAACGCAGTTATAGAGGAAAGATCAGCATATATATCGAGTTCGATCCACATCTCTCTCACTAACATCTCGTGTAAGCTCTGTCGAGTGTGCAACAGATTCCTGAGAAATCAGTCTGACGGGATCGCCCAATAAACTGCCTTGCAGTTTGTTCTCCTCTGAATAAGATAAAGACGCTTCTCGTAGAAGACTCCTTGATAAATATATTGGTTGATTGATACAGATTGTGAATCAAGAACGAGAGCAAGTTGCTCACAATATCTAATGTGTCCACTGAATTATTGAGAGTCTCTATGACGGTGGTGCTGTCACCCATTTGCTTGTTGAAATTGATGCTGCTTCTCTTCTACCATTCCTCTCTTACTCGATTTCGTTGCAAGCAAAATGACCCATATGTAATTCGAACTCGACGTAGGGGCGATTCCAAGTTTCGCTTCCATTCCCGAGGCGAAATTTTGAGGGGCTAATCTTCTTCAATCGAGCTATTTCCTCAAAAAAGGTTCGCATGTTTCAAAGATTGAAATGTTCCACTGAAATATATCATACTGAACAAAGCTCGACAATATTCTGAAAATTTAAGAGAAAGCGTGCCCTGTAGTACTGTTTATATGCTCTGTTGCTACTACTTCCACTTTTAGAAAATCGTTTTCTAAAAAGAAAGAATACCCTCGTTCGTCTTAGAAATTGTCTAGTGGTGGTTCCTATAAGATTGGTCGTCGCCCTCCGCAAAATAACGCTGCCTTAGTGACGCAGTCGGAAAAGTTTTTATTAGAGTTGATGTTACATAAAAGCTTTCACTACCAAAAACTAAGTGCAGAAGAGCAACTGCTAACATTTGAGGCTTTCCATATTTAATCAATGTAACGACATGTAAAGATTACTTGCATCACGGCAAATCTATTGAAAAGCATCACTGGCAAGTGATTTGAGCTGGAGACAATGGGTTCCTTGCTGCCATTTATTGAGCAGAACCTAAACGAAAAGAATGTAGAATTATACTGGAAGCGGTTCTCCAGCATTGACGCTTACCGATAACCCGTCAGCTTTTGATCCTTCTGAGCCTTGATCTCAAATCCACCTCTTGGACAACCGGGTTCGTCATAACCATAGCTGATCGATCGGACTTCTACTTCGATTCTTTTTCCTTCGGGGGCCTAAACACAGTTATATTGCCGCTCTAACTATTGTACTGGTTTAGACAACAGACAGGCAGACAGCACCCAAATCAAATAATTGCAAAAGTTGAACTGGTCCCTGAGATCGGATCCAAAACCTAATCTGTAGGCGAGTGTTTTTTTCCTTGTAGCTACGAGATCTTCTCCACACCCCGGTGGCTGGAAAGAATTCAGTTATCGCATTGCGCTTACTTTGATTAGTAACAACTTTTCTTACCCTCCGATCACAGAGCCCCACCATAGCCACTTGGGCAAATATACATGGAGCAGTTTCGAGGGTGAGGATATCCTTCATTCTCACACTTGGCGGATGTTGATTTATTACATCTTTCTAAAGAAACGGATTTTTTCGCCGTTGATGGATTCTGTTTTAACCGGAGTGCAAGTCCAACCGTTGCATCCATAGTGCTCGTTGATCATGTAGATATCGGAGAAGGAAATGATTTCAGAGACCATCGTCATTTGATAGTTCGGATTTTTAGCAAGAATGGTGGGCAAGCCATTAATGGAACCACTAAAAGATGGGACAGCACTCGCTCAATTGGTTGGAAGAAATCTCAAGCTCTATATACAACCTTAACTCGCCATACTGCACGATGCTTCCATAATCGTATGTGAGTCCGTAGACACCAGTTTCGTTCTTGCTCAGTTTTATAAAGCTTCTGATGCAACTTCGCCAAACCAACGGTATTAGTTTTATCATAGTCTTAAATCACTTGTATTTTTCTAGCGACCTACGTGGAAGTTCTCCTTGATAATTTCACTATAACTCTCACAATCGTGTAGAAGAGTCTGAGAACATGGCCAATTTCATGCATTGCAGTCCTTTTCTGAAACCTCTACCTAATTCTATGGCGCGAAATAACCACGACGGGAAGGTGAACATTTAAGAAAACAACCCTTTGAGCAATACTATTTTCAACTGGTTTTACCGCTACGACATCTTCGCCAAGAGAAAGAAGCTGATCTCCACCAAGTCTACCAACATTCGACCAGCGTCAGGATTCCTTCACCACCATCATTTTATCCCGCGCTGTAAATTATTGATATAAGCCAGCGTCTCGTCCGCTTATTCAGAAACGTAAGACCAACCATTCGTCTTTGATGAACTCGACACAAGTGGCGTCACTCCATACTTAGCGCCTATTTTAAAATCTTTTTGCATATTTTGATTTAGAAATTGACTATTGAAATAACTGAGCGTTAGTGGACATTTATATATCATCCAATAAAAATTAGTTGATTTCCCACAAGTCGTTGTGAATTTAGTGGCCTCCTACATCATGGGGCACTCAAATGTCAGTGAAGTTAAAACCCACATAGCTATCCACCACCGTCAAACACATCCATTAACAACCTCGTGTAGAGTTCTCAGAAATAATAAGTGTTTTCGACTTTTTTTCTTACGACTTCACTTTATAACGTCTCCTTTCTTGTTCTCCTCGATCAATATCACCGTTACTACACAACGCCGAATTCAAACGATTGCGAAGCGCATTGGTTTATTGGAAGCCAATTCCAACAACTAAGCTCTTACTCTTCCATTTAGTGGAAAACCAACTAAACTGAGTTATTGAAGAGCGAGCTCCAGATAGTCAGAGATTCCTTATTTACATCTAAAGATTCATCGTGAGCTGTATAAAAATTTCACAACCAAGATATCACCATAAAAAGATTTTGACATCAACGTCGAATGAAGGGCGATACGCGGCGATACCATCTCGCCAAAAATGTTCACCGCGACTCTCGAGTACGTCATGCGAACACTGGAATTGGACAACACGAAAGTGAAAATCTCTGGTTGGCGACCATATCGTATCTACATTGTTGACGGTATCGTTCCTATAACATTAGCCAGGCGGAACGAATGCTTGCTGAATTTGATTAAGCTTGCTGAAAAATTGGCCTTCGATGAAATCTCACAAAAACGATGTTCATTAGGAACAGATTGGTTTCGTACTCCCCATGCAAACTCAACAGGAAGAATTTCTCCGAACGCTCCAGTTACGTCTATCTATGTCGGGAAATGAAAATGATGAACGACTGAATTCCAGTGTTGAGCAATAGAAAGCCAACGGCTGGGAATCTTTCAAGGATATCGAGGATGTAGTGAAGAGAACAAAGAACACCGAACTCCGCACCCACCTTTTCGGATCCTTTACTCTTCCTACCTTAACGTATAGTACCAGATTTCTCTGGAAGGATAGCAGCACTGGCTTGATATATCGGCAGACCATCGCGAGTCATTGTAAAGCCAGATATGCATTCAATCACCTCGAATGATTGTTAATGAAGTCGAATGGATAGCACATCCCTCAGGAATTGATCAACGCTAAGAGTTTTATCTTTTTATTCTTTTTTACCTTAACGTACGCGTTAGAAACTTGGTCGCTGTACAAGCAAGATGAAAGATCACTCAGCGTTATTGAACGCGTAATCGAAACGGTGATCTTAGGAGTATCCCGTGTCGCACAAGTAAGAAATTGGATGTAAGGCTCCGACTTGCATCAACGATCAAAAATCAGAAATGCCGTTCTACAGTGAAATTGTCGAAGATAATGTGTGCGGGATACGTAATGCGTATGAACGTCAACCGATGGACAAAAGCCGTTTGTGACTCGATTCCGCGGGATGTCAAACGCACTGCAGGAAGACCACCGACCCGACGATGGTCAGAGTTTTTCACGGGAACCCTAGAAGAAAATATGATGCTCGACGAGTCTCTAGAGCAAGCACAACTCACTGGACTACTATTGCACGCTAGGGAGAAAGTGGAGACTAACTGCGGCATGCCCGAGTCACTGAACTATCAACAAGACGAAAGGTGACAGTTAACCTCAACATCTGGTGTAACGGAACATTTAGTGGTGGCTAAAATAGTGAAAGATACTACGCCGTAGTGCTTCGATTCGAAGATTTTCGCTAATTCTGTCTTGCACCAAAATTTCTCGCAGCGGTTGTCCTTTCATATATCCGACGTGCAGCTTCCTCGGTGAAGATTCGTTCTGCATTCCGTCTCGAGAACACAAAACCGGATTGCTTAAAAAACGTTTTCTCACAGTTTCCTTTTGTCCACACGTTAAATATTTGAATTCGAAAATTTTCAGGAATAGAAAGCTAAAAAGACCACTTTGTTTGAAAAAAGATGTTGCACTCAATGTAGTGAAAATCTTCGCACGCTCCAGCGTTAACCAACTGATTAAAGAATCTACCTTTCTAAGCGACTTGACTGCAGAAACCGTGGCAAATACCAATGAATAAAGTAACAATGAGTAGCGAGTAAACATGGAATCTCAGCACAAGTTTGAAGGGAAACAAAATAGCTCCCAAGCGACAAGTCCAAAGTAAACGAGGCTCTGTTTAACCTGCTCTTTATTTAAAACAAAAGAGACCATATTTGCTAAGCGATGCATGAAAAAGACAGTCGTCAGTGGCAGCGAATGATATACTACCTAACACTCTTTGTTGTCGGCTAGTTCGTAATCCTTTGTATAACCGTCTATGCACAACGAAAAATTTCATGATTTGCTCCTTCCTGCAAAGCGTGTTAAACGAAAACGTTACCTAAACAAGTAGATTACCTTGCAACCGTGAAAAAGACCGCCTAGTTGGGAAATTCGAGGCAACAATGAACGTTCCACTAGGCACGCATAGGGCGCAAAGATATAACTGTGAAAATTCCGAACTAAAAGTCGCTACGCTCGAACGAATTCGAAAGACCAGCGCGTGTAACCCTTGAAGCATTCTGGACAAATCTCAATACCCAAAGATTGATCACAAGAAGGAGTGCTTTTGATCACTTGTTACCTCGCTCATAGCTCTGTTGATTTTTTAAAAAGAGCCAGTCTCGGTGCACAAGTCTCCAACAGTAACTGCAAAACATTTAAGAAGCAAAACAGCAGTAAACTCTTAACGTTTACATCCTGCTCTTTTTTTTCAGGAAAGCTTGGAGGTGAACTACAACCGTAAGAAGAAGCAGATACGAGCAAATCTCAGAGCCTTGGTTGGGCTTCGAACCAGCAACTACCCTTATCACGGGCTCACATGTTGCCCACTGCACCACAGAGTTGCTTGCTTCGCCCTTCTCTTACCTAGCTTTTTTTTTACCCTTGCGATGCCACCGGCAATCACCTGTCAACGGAAATGATCTGAGAAGCACAAATCGGCGTTTAAATCAGTTGATGATTGCTGATACCACTGAGGTGGTGAAAGACTGGCTGAGAGAGAAGACAAACGAGGAGCCCCCGTTGGTGCTCTAGGCAGCATTTGAGATTCCGATTAGGGTAATGACGGGTTCGCAGTCCACATAAGGTGTGTAACATGAGGTGTGTAATTTTGTTCATATCTCAACATTATTGTAGCTAAAATGATTAGTGTTTAAACGAGGTTGTCTCCAATAAAACTGAATTTTGGGTGTTGTATTTTTCTAATGAGCTCATTAAATTGTTTGGCCGAGTAGATTGGCGTCAGTTGGACCTCTCCATGCTTTGAAAGAGGCAAAACTGCCAAAAAGTCTCTCAATATTGAGTATTTTTTATACCAATAACCTCGCGTCTATTTAAGAAGAAAACATCAACCCACGAATTAATATTTCGTTGGTGCAAGATTGAGCAAATCAAAATCCGACTGAAATACAAGGCAGATATGTGCATGTGGTTTTGAAACCGACCGTCGTTTAACCTCGGTAGCAAAGCACTCAACATGTGTATAAACTGTTGAACTTACCCGAGGTTGGTAAATTATTTTTTATACGGCTAACGTTTCGACGTCCTCGTTTTCATCAGAGCCGATGATCCGAGTCGACGGTCAACAATTGCTCGTCATCTTGTGGCGTTTTCGTCTTCGTATCCATTCGTATCTTCTTCAGTGGAGCATCTCTGGATTGAGGCATACTCACCCAGCGATGCTTTTCTATACAGAGCAAACGTTGTTTATATGACTATCCGGTGATAATAATTTGTTTCTCAATGGGTTATCCACCCTGTAGCCGTCGGAATTCTATTACCTAGAGTACAGAGAAATATTATCAACAGATAGTCATTTGAACAACAACCGCCTGTAAAAAAAAACATCGTCGGCTATGTATGCTTCATTCGTGAGATGCTCCAATGAGAAAGATCTGACTCGATACGAAGTCGAAGACGCCAGACATCGAGAACACGAACAAGTGTAGACCATGGACTAAGATCACCAGGTCAGATGAAGACGAAGATGTCGGAACATTAACCAAATAACACTAATTTATCAACCTCCCACAAGGTCAACATTCTGTATATGTGAATGTAGTGTTCTGAGACTTTAATATAAAGTATAGAGGATAATGGATGAAACTCTTCGCGTTGATCAACTTCTGAGGGATGCGTCATGCACTAGGCTTCTTTAAGCATTGTTGAAAGTGATTGAATGCATGTCTGGCTCTCGGTGACCTATCGATGTGCCAGTGCTCCTATCATCCCAGGAAAGTCTAGTAGCAATTTGCTGAGCTCGGAGGAAGAGAGGGCTGAGTGATTCGGAGCACGAGATCGATCTCATATGTATTTGTTGAACAGACTTTTCATTTATACATTTGTCATGTCATTGAAAATGAAAAGCCAATAGTATTCTAACTAATAAAAGCTTGTAAGAGAAATGAACTAGCTTCTTATCTGGTGATTACGGCTACAAGATAAGTAGTAAACTTCTATTTTTTGACAGTGATTTCATTTGATCTTTGGTATTTTTGAGCAGAACTAGAAATTTTCATTATCTGGAATTCATGAATTCATGTGCTTAGCCATTTTGCCTTCTTTTTCCTAGCAATTTGCTGAGCTCGGAGGAAGAGAGGGCTGAGTGATTCGGAGCACGAGATCGATCTCATATGTATTTGTTGAACAGACTTTTCATTTATACATTTGTCATGTCATTGAAAATGAAAAGCCAATAGTATTCTAACTAATAAAAGCTTGTAAGAGAAATGAACTAGCTTCTTATCTGGTGATTACGGCTACAAGATAAGTAGTAAACTTCTATTTTTTGACAGTGATTTCATTTGATCTTTGGTATTTTTGAGCAGAACTAGAAATTTTCATTATCAGGAAGTCATGAATTCATGTGCTTAGCCATTTTGCCTTCTTTTTCCTAAAAACGCAGACCGTTTTCCACGGTGTCCGGAAAACAATTCTATTTATGTAGTGCTATAAACTACGACGCAACGAGATAATTGTTGCAGTTGTAGCATTAGGTGAAAAGCCACCAAACACTCTAACATTCCAGTTAGACATGGGACGCAGAAACGGAACAGGGAGGATTTTGAAGTAGAAGTTGCCATCCTCGCACACTAGTCGATAACTTCGGTACCGAAAACCCTCGAAGCATTTTGGGTAAAAGCGAGGAATCCAAAAATGAATCGCAGTGTGGGATGTTATCGCACGTGGTCTCACATTGTGTACAAGAATGATTTTTTAATTTAAGAGAGGAGGATTATTACCCATCTACGTGAACTTCGTGTTGTTGGTCTCCATTTGAAACAGTCATTGGAAGACTCATAGAAAGCTGTGACGTAAGGGGATGCGATATCACCGATAGGTTGTTCGGTAGATAGATATGGTTTTTCCATCGAATTATTAAGCTATTGTTGTATACATTGCGCCCAGGCCCAGAGGAAGGCGAAATCGCCGAAACGTCAGAAATCGACCAACAACACCGACAACAGCAACACCAACGGCAACTACCAACTTCGATACCAACTTCGTATCAGCTCAACAAGATCAATTCATACGAACATGCAACTAAATATAGCAGCAGGTATTTCAAAATGATTGAAATCTTGGTTTGCGATTTTTCCCTTTTGACCATAAACGTGTTTGGCCGACTAGATTGGCGGCAACTTGATCCCTCCAGAATCTAAAAAGGAGCAAAATACGCCAAAACGTCAGCTTTCGTGAATCAGAGTATAGCAGCAACCTCGTGTTTGTTAATCAAGGGAAAAGCAAATAATTTGACCTTTGCCAATCTCAACAGGAACTACGCCTTTGGAATTACTCTAGAAAATATTTTCCATATATTGAAAAGAACAAAAATTGATACTTTGGTTTATTTCCACTTTTTCTTCTTCTATAATTTTTATTATGACAAAAATTACACATTCAAAAGTTATTTCTATTGAAAAAAACACAGGTGAGTGAAAACTTCGTTTGAGTGTGAAGACGGGTTGTGATTGACCATTCATTCTCAGTGAATAACTGTCGTAATACTAAAACACGGACAAATTGTACCTGGACCACTGAGCTTGAATTTTTTTTTACAAAGTTTGGATTTTAAAAAAAGCAGAAACCTGCTGATACACAAGGCCTGCTCAGCACTGATGAGTAAGGTTATCGACTCCACAGTAGCGTTTCAGCCATAAATTCACTTCTATTCCATGCTAAGTATATGATTCGCACATGACCGCAAAACGCAAGCATAGAGTTTAAAAAAGAACTGAAGAGTTCACGTTTTAGACTGGGATAAGATATTATGTCAAGAACACAGGTACGGAGTCGGGAATTTCGAGCAATGATAGAGTCGATCCACAAATGTATTACTGCACACTCTGCTGACTGATCAAATACATAGTACTATAAGGCATATTATTCGTAGAAAAACGATTTATTAGCAAAGAACCGTTAGTTAGCCACCATCGGTTCGGTAATAAGGGACATTATCTAGTGAAAATGCTTCATTCGAGTGCTGCCGCTCTCCTCCAGACTGGAATGGATGCGACATTATCAAAGATGAAAAGTTGTAAAATCCTTGTGTCAGCTCTATAATCGAGAAAAGCTTTGATTACTTATGCTGAAGTCCAATTAGAGTCTGTTTATAATATGTTGATTATTCACACCCAATTATTCTAACGTTTGTTAGTTGTAAAATTCTAAGCCATAGCGTTTTCCACAAGTGCTGCGCTTCTCATCGATCTTCATGACACGTCAGCGAACTTCGCCGCGTGAAAAGATTTCCAGCGCAGGAAGGGCAATGTTATACACACAGTCGACGACAGCCATACACAGAATTTTAACAGTGAAGCAATCAAGACATGGTAGTAGAACGCTGTTTGCATTGCAGATGTGGAAATTTGTCGACGAAATTCAACATGTACAAAAGGACTGACAGCTGGGAATGGCGTGAACGTCATCAACAGCGTATGAATGTGTAATTTTTGTCATAATAAAAATTATAGAAGAAGAAAAAGTGGAAATAAACCAAAGTATCAATTTTTGTTCTTTTCAATATATGGAAAATATTTTCTAGAGTAATTCCAAAGGCGTAGTTCCTGTTGAGATTGGCAAAGGTCAAATTATTTGCTTTTCCCTTGATTAACAAACACGAGGTTGCTGCTATACTCTGATTCACGAAAGCTGACGTTTTGGCGTATTTTGCTCCTTTTGCTTTGCCGAACACGGTTTGCGTTTTCAGGTAAAAAGGGAAAAGTGCCTAAACGCATAAATTCGTAATTTGCAAACAATAAAAATTTCTAGTTTTGCTCAAAATTACTGAAGATGACATTAAATTTCCGCCAGTAAATAGAATTGTACTACTAGGCTTGCAACTGCAACCACAATCACCAACTGAGAACCTGATTCATTTCTCTCTCAAGCTTTTATTAGTTAGAATACTATTGATTTTAACACTAAATGCACATGTACCCCTGACACTGCCGCCGCTTATAGGGTGCGGCTTGGCTTACGTCAACGAAGTATTCATTCGTTCTGGTCAAGATTTCCGGCATTATATCCTTTAACGCTGTGTCTTCTCGAATAACATGCATAGAGCTGAAACATTTGGTGGCACTCAAAATGTTGTGCATAATTAAGACATTGGAATAAATGTTTCTAATAGACATCATTTCCTGGTTGTTCACCTGAAGCAGACCTTCCCAGAAGTGTTGTCGTGCATTCTCTCTTTCTGGCTAATTCCTGGCTTTCTACAAGCGAGGAAAGGAAGAATGCGCAGCTTTCGCCAGTCGAGTTTAACTCCAGGATTGTCTCTCTGGTGTTCTCAGCTAACAAGAGTACCTCTGAACACTGTTGCGGATAAAGAGGCCGCCTATTTGTAATAGAGCAGCTGAACTCATGCAACAAAACACTTTAGAAAAAAGTTTAGTGCATAAAAATCCACAAGATATCTCCCTAGTTTTGATATAATAGTTGACATGTTGAGAACACCACAAAAACAGCGCGTGTAGAAGTTCATGCGTGTATAAGAAGGTCTCGGCCTATCGCAAGATAAACAAAGAAATCGACTCTGACAAAGTTAAGCTGAAGAGGCATCTTTTTTATGGCTAAAACAAGTGACCCTCAATTTAGTGAAGGAAACAAAATGAGGCGTAACCTGAAGTACCTCAGCTTGTTCGACACAACTGCAGCCAACTCTCACCGCTTTGCAGGTGTTTTGCATAGACAGGGAACGTTATCGGGTGGTCGACGAACAAGCAGAAAATCGCACAAATAAGAATTTTTTGTCAATAAAACACAGTTTACATGGCAGGTGAGCAAACTCGTCATGAAAATCAATCGCTTATAAGAACAGTGGAGATCAGAAATAGTACGGACATCATCAACTGTGCCATCACCTTCACTTTCAAAAGTCGTATTAACTCATCTAGTTTTCGCTTTTTCCTTGTTTTTGTAGAGCTAAACGCCTTAGAAAAATAGAATATCACTTACGTACTACTTAGACATTGAGTATTTAGATGGCCCGTCCTCATAAGACTTATCAACTTCGAATGCAATGTGGAGGTTTTGTTTAGAATTACTGGAAAAGTTCAGGACATTGTTTGGATGAGTATCGCTCTCCTACTCTGCGTCGTTATTGCAGTGACGCATTGTGACACAATCAATAATGGTTTCGAAATAAACGGCTTCTCTGCTATCCCACGTGTTCAACAAATCAAGAGTAGTAAACCCACAGAGCCAAAGGTGACTAAACGACTGAGGCTTTGTACTCCCAATATTTCGAAGGTTTGAGACTGAAAACTGCAGTAATTCCCGTGACCGACTTTCTATTAACCTCGGCAGTGATCAAATAGTTCTCGATATTCTTGTTAAGCAAACTCGAGCTGTTACTTTACTCTTTATTCCGTTAAAAATGATGTTTCGGCAGATTTCGCCATCTTCAGAGCCTGGGAGGGTATATTGATAGGCGATTTACGAAGTCAAATGCTCCGGTAACACACACGGAAAAATGAAAATCTTGATCGCAATCACACGATCAACACAGCCTCTCGAAAAAACCCACCGTTTACCACGTGCGTTCCACTGAAAAAGAACAGCTGATCAGAGTCGCAAATGGTCGCTAAATGCACCACCCCGCGACAAAAGTCGATGCGAAGGCACGGGGTCAGTTCACGTGTGATCTCCGCGCATTCCTCCCTGCTCTTTATTCCAGGGTTTCTGATATTTATCCAAAAAGCCTCAAGTAGTTTTCGTCTTGTTGCTTTGACATCTTGTGGGAACATATCTACTTTAATATCAAAATGCTCTCCGCTATGTTTTTATCCTATGCGTCCCTATGGGTGTGAGTAAAGTAACAAGTCGTGTTTGCTGAACGAGAATATCGAGAACTGGAAATTGCCACGAATTTCCGTTCTTCCACGTGATTTTTCCGACATAACAGGGAAAATGATGGAGGAACATCTCAGACTCTCCGATGATCATGAAATTGAAATCAAGCCAAAGACACCGTTTCAAAACTCTTCTCCACATTTCGATACTCGTAATTTCCTGAACAACGTCGTTCCTTTAACAGGAGACCCGAGTAACTTTGAGCGACGACCAATCATATCTGGACGAATCCTCTTCCGAAGTCAACGCCGGCCTTAGAGGAAAGCTCTTCCAGGGTCCAATCGTAACGACACAGTACTCAATTGTATCGAAATTATGTCCGATTCAAGCAAAGTGTTGCGGTTGAGCCCATTTAGGAAAGAAGCCAGGCAACTGAGTCGTACAAAGAGACAGGTTGTGAAGTGCCCCAATTCGACCTTATCATGGAGTGAAGGCGTTTTCTATACATTCAATACATCAGGTTAGTTTCAAAGAAATTGCGCCACCTCAAACTATTTGAAGTGCTAACGTTGTTTGCAATCACCTTAAAATACAGCTTTTTTTTATATTAGAAGAGCAAAAAAACGAAAAGCATCATGTGCATCGCGTGTCCTCGACGACAAATCACTGTAGGCTTTATAGAATTCTTCATTTAATACCCTGTCATTTTTAACATGAAGCACCGATCAGTACTAGCCCTTGTTCCCCACCTGTTGTAGAGCAGCGACATATTTGAATCAAGTGATTTCCGACATCTTAGCTTATACTGCAACGTGTTTGATGTTTGATTTCCGACAAGGGTCGAAAGTTCTTGGATTCCTCCCTCCACAAGATTGCCACGGAGCACTTGAACACCACCATCTTGATAACTCGTGCAGTAACAATGATCACTCTTCAATGCTGTGAAATTTTAGGGTTACATTATGGCAGGAAGAACGAATAAGGAATGAGGAAGGAAGTACAGCCTAAAAGTTAGACACAGAGCCAGTAGTCTTTATTCTTCTCACTAGACCGGATCTCTCAAAACTTGACATCTCTATTCACATCTATAGCTGAGCCATTCATCATGTCAGTCTCTAGAAAATATATGCAAGCTGATGCGCTCGTGATAATCGAGTCAGTTCTTCCTGAAGCCTTAGGATATCCTTGTTGGAGCATTCCTACATCTTCGTCACATCCAGCCACCAGCCTTTGTAGCTTTGGCGAATTGGATGAAACGAGCTTATCCAAAACAAGAATGGTACTAATTTTTTCTACCCACCGGTACGGAGGCTCAGTTTATTCAGGGTGATTGTAGAATGGTAGAATTCCAGTTGCGAAGTTGCTGCGTTATTCAGCATCGGTTTTTACTCCGCAGCTGAGGCCTGACTTGATGACCGTTTACCTCATAACTTGTCGGAAGTCCTTCGTCAAGCTGAGAGAGGAGGACAAAGCAGTCTCTCGCACCTCCGCGATAAGTGATACGGTTTCACTGTGCTGAGGATATGGTGCGCCGTATCTGTGAACGTTCCTCGCTGGGAAGTCTCCCAGGTCGAGGACGGGGAATGCAGTGAAGGAAATCCTTCTTTCTAAAAATGGTTTATTATTGAGCACAACTGACACTCCTTTAATTGATGTATCAACTTTTTCACTTTTCGTCAACTTAAGTGTTCGGCTAGATTGTGATAGAAGTGGTTATAAAGCCTCGAACAGCCAGGGCGTCTAGAACTAGTAGAATTAGAGGAAATTGGATATTCAGCTACAACCCATTGTCACATAATTTCCTCTAATTCCATAACAGCGAAATGGTGCTTGCCATATGCTTGCACCGTTTCAACAAATTAATATAATACCAATGCTCATAAATAGAGAGAGACTAAAAGATGAGATTCTGCTAAACGAAATAAAAAAGAATAGGTGAGCACTTA
>MQTX01000524.1:0-15965 GCA_009735665.1 Angiostrongylus cantonensis | reverse complement strand
TCCCTCAGGGGTTGATCAACATCGAGAGCTTTATCCTTTACCCTTTTTCATTTACTATGTGTTACTGCAACCCTTCGTATAAACATTACTGTAAACCTTTGGAAGTGTTTTGCAACTTATGGGTCTCTTCTTTTAGTGTTCTCTATGCGCGTATATTATGTACAATAACTGTCTTCAATCGTAGTAATTAGGATTGAAATAGCTTTGTATATGCATAGTGTAGATATATTTGCATTATATTTATAAAACTAAATGTAAATTTTTGTGTTTTATACAGTTATGTCGTATTTATGTGTATTTTATATTTATGACATATTTTTTCTATACTTCTAGGCATAAAATAGAGCCTTTCCCGACCAAAGCCTAGCTGAACACGAGTTGTAGAACACATAGAAAGACAAAGGAACAAAACGTATAAGAGCATTGTTCTGTCCGTTAAAGGGAACCATTGGAAAGAAAGTGAGACCTATAGGCATTATACCGGCCACACCCGAAAAGCTATTGTGACACCTATAGGTGTCACTCGTCGCGGGAGTATCGGTTAAGGGGTCTTTTGGGACGATGTGATTTGCCCTGGTAAGTCGTTCAGTTCTTTGTTCTATATCCCATAACCTCCCAATCGTTTACTGCCTCATCGTGGCTGAGAGGTGTTCTTGGGTGTCGGACTACGACGTAAAGCGTGAAGATTTATTCCTCTGGTAGGGTCTCCCTTGACGAAGAGTTTGGCGTTTCCATCAAGAAGCTTAACTAAGAGTGCACAATGCCAGGATCCGCCACCGTCCTAGTATCAAAGTCGCATGGTGGCAAATCTCATTCTAATCCACAAAAGCTGCAGCTGCCCGTGGTGACGGCGACGTGAGGCAGATTTTGGCCAGGCTGCCCTCAAGATTCCAGAGATCCACATCCAGTAAATCTTCGAAAAGTGGAGATTATGCTTGGGCCCTCACAACCAGTGAATACGAGCCGTTCAAGTATCAAGTATATCTCAGAACGGACGAGCGGCTAACCAGTGGGATTCGAATGATTTTTTGTCGTTTGCAAACTTTTTCTTGTTTTTTGACAATAAAAAATAATTTTTACCATAACTATGGGGCTTTAGGGGCTATGAACATAGGACATTTATAGATGCATCCACAATGTTGCTGAGTCATTTGCAAAACTCTCCGAACCGCAGGTGTCTGCGGTGGGGAACGAGAGCGCTATTACCCTTTCAGGGGACTAACGCCTTAACCGCCACACCATGCGAGTCCTTCGTTTTGTCTGTCTCTCAGCTATTTATAGATACTTTGCTCTATCGTTCACGAGAGTGAATTATGTGTATGTTACTATTTACAATGTCAGTTATCATGGTCCGTTGTGCAAATGCATTTTCGTCAGCTTTTGGAAATATATTGCACACAGTGTTTTGTCTATTTCGGTATTTTCTATATCTGCATATTCCATACAATAAACGAAATGATTTTGATGAAAGAAGAATTAATTCGTAGTCAAATTGCTGGTCAATTAACTTCTTCGAAGAAAAGTTTTCTTTTGAAAACATTAAGCGCAGAGAATGGTTTTTCTGGTCCCACCTTTCCTATTTTGATCTGGATTCGATTAGCTATCGAGTAGTTATAGATATTGTAGGTAACAAAATTTTAGAAGCCACCGAACTAAAGGTGGACACTAACAAGGTGATTTCCTGTAGCTTGTTTACGCGTTTGGATAGCAGCACGACATCCTCCTAAGACAGGTTTGCCCTGGATTTTAAATTCTTGACTTTTTCGCAAAACTGCGATGCCTGCCAAGGGTTTAGCGCCTCATCGTGGCTGGGAGGTGTTCATGGGTATCGGACTGCGATGTCCAGCGGAAAATTCGTCTCCGGTTCAAAGACTCCCAAGCTGAGAAGAGTCCGGCGTTTCTATTAGAAAGCCTAGTTAGGAAAAAACCAATGCCAGGATCTACCACCGTCTTGGTATCAAGATCGTAGGTTGGTAAATCTTTCTCTGATCTACAAGGGCTGCGATTGCCTGTCGTGGTGATGACCTGGGGCAGATTTTGGCCAGGCTATTCTCTTGATTTCAGATAACCACAATGGCTTAACCAGCAAATCTCCGAAAAACGGTGGATTGTCTTGGGACTCGCACAGCTAGGGTCATTCAAGTACCAGGTGTCAAGTTTTGCGAAGATGTCGCGTGATTCGACTGTATTCTGGGTTATGTCAACGACGATGTCGTCTCACTCATTAAAATTAAAATTTCAGTTTTTCACCTTTGTTTCTTCAATATTTCTAGGTTTTCTCTAAGCGGAAAACCAGACATGAAACAAGCGGTAGTTTGTTCCTATATAAAATTTTAGGATTGCAGCAACACTTAAACAGAGTCTTCGACCTACTTTCATGCGAAATGATTTTGATGAAAGAAGAATTAATTCGTAGTCAAATTGCTGGTCAATTAACTTCTTCGAAGAAAAGTTTTCTTTTGAAAACATTAAGCGCAGAGAATGGTTTTTCTGGTCCCACCTTTCCTATTTTGATCTGGATTCGATTAGCTATCGAGTAGTTATAGATATTGTAGGTAACAAAATTTTAGAAGCCACCGAACTAAAGGTGGACACTAACAAGGTGATTTCCTGTAGCTTGTTTACGCGTTTGGATAGCAGCACGACATCCTCCTAAGACAGGTTTGCCCTGGATTTTAAATTCTTGACTTTTTCGCAAAACTGCGATGCCTGCCAAGGGTTTAGCGCCTCATCGTGGCTGGGAGGTGTTCATGGGTATCGGACTGCGATGTCCAGCGGAAAATTCGTCTCCGGTGCAAGGACTCCCAAGCTGAGAAGAGTCCGGCGTTTCTATTAGAAAGCCTAGTTAGGAAAAAACCAATGCCAGGATCTACCACCGTCTTGGTATCAAGATCGTAGGTTGGTAAATCTTCCTCTGATCTACAAGGGCTGCGATTGCCTGTCGTGGTGATGACCTGGGGCAGATTTTGGCCAGGCTATTCTCTTGATTTCAGATAACCACAATGGCTTAACCAGCAAATCTCCGAAAAACGGTGGATTGTCTTGGGACTCGCACAGCTAGGGTCATTCAAGTACCAGGTGTCAAGTTTTGCGAAGATGTCGCGTGATTCGACTGTATTCTGGGTTATGTCAACGACGATGTCGTCTCACTCATTAGAATTAAAATTTCAGTTTTTCACCCTTGTTTCTTCAATATTTCTGGCTTTTCTTTCAGCGAAAAACCAGACATGAAACAGGCGTTAGTTTGATCCTATATAAAATTTTAGGATTGCAGCAACACTTAAGCAGAGTCTTCGACCTACTTTCATGATATCAACATTTTCGCGGTAAAGTCGAGAATAGGGCTCACATACAGCTTGTAGAGGAGAACCCTTGTAGTTGTGAACTACGAGTAGTCGCCGTAGTGAATATAGCTTCTTACTTTCCTCGATCCACTCGGCTGGTTTTCATATGTACGTCCAACTGGGTTAGTCTTCATTCAGATAATGTATGGTTCGAAAAACCACAGCCTAGTTTCAGATCCGCATTATTATAGTTTCAACAACCACGTCATAGACTACAGTTTGAAATTCTTATGATGAGGCTGCTTTTAAACTTTAGGACGTTTCGTGACGGTCCTATTCTGTCGGCACGTGGTCAATTTGGTGTTTAGCAAGTAGTGGTTGACATACATTGATTTCACTGTTCGCGAATAATTTCTTAATAGAATGTGTATTAAGTAGTGTAATATAGTATGAACAATAGTAATAATCAATAATCACAATAATGATAATGTGTCTAAAACAGTATAATAGATAATAATGAAAAAATAAAATAATATGCTCATGTGAACCGGTCTTGTTGAGCGGATGTAAAGTTGGTGTAAGGTGTCGTTGTTGTTGCTATTGTTGTTGTTGTTGTTGTTGTTGTTGACCCTTGTAGTTGTGAACTACGAGTAGTCGCCGTAGTGAATATAGCTTCTTACTTTCCTCGATCCACTCGGCTGGTTTTCATATGTACGTCCCCTTGGGTTAGTCTTCAGAGGTGCCGATGCTAATGATGTAGCTGTGTAGGTCTCATAAGAATCTTTTCAGATAATGTATGGATCGAAAAACCACAGCCTAGTTTCAGATCCGCATTATTATAGTTTCAACAACCACATCATAAACTACAGTTTGAAATTCTTATGATGAGGCTGCTTTTAAACTTTAGGACGTTTCGTGACGGTCCTATTCTGCCGGCACGTGGTCAATTTGGTGTTTAGCAAGTAGTGGTTTACATACATTGATTTCACTGTTCGCGAAAAATTTCTTAATAGAATGTGTATTAAGTAGTGTAATATAGTATGAACAATAGTAATAATCAATAATCACAATAATGATAATGTGTCTAAAACAGTATAATAGATAATAATGAAAAAATAAAATAATATGCTCATGTGAACCGGTCTTGTTGAGCGGATGTAAAGTTGGTGTAAGGTGTCGTTGTTGTTGCTATTGTTGTTGTTGTTGTTGTTGTTGTTGTTGTTGTTGTTATTGTTCTTGTAGTTTCGTCATAGTTTGATGGTTTACGTCTCGACGATTCCGCCTATTCGTAACAACACGTCTCAAAGGAAGGCGAATTCGCTGAAACGTCAGCCATCGACCAACAACGATAGTTGGTAGGTGGAGACCGTGAAATTAGGTATGCATTCATGTTTCTTTTCTATTTTTGCTGATCCATTACACATTTGGAGTTTATAGGGTGGAGCCACCACTAGAATTTTTAGAAAAAGAGCACGACGCGGAACTTCGCTGTTTGGAGCTAAGAAATCTTGTGCTAGGTTGGAATTTTAAATGTGCTTGCAGTTTTCGCGTAAATGTCTATGCAATAATGTTTACTTTTTTACTTACTCCCTACTTAAATTTTTCACGGCAGGGTATTATGCGTGGTACAACCACAATGATGCTGAGATATCTGCAAAACTGCTGACCTCAGGTGTCTGCAGTGGGGAACGAACGCGCAATTATCCTTCCGATGGCTAACGCGTTCATAGCCACACCATGCGCTGGTAGGTAGAAAGCTAGCTGAGAGGCAGACGAAACGAAAGGTCCGCATGGTGCAGTGGTGAACGCGTTAGCCTCCTCAAAGGATAATAGCGAGTTCGTTCGCCACGGAAGACACCTGCGGTTCGGAGTTTTGCAAATATCTCGGCATCATTGTGATTGCCAATGGAATGGTTCTTTCTCTGATTTTTTGTCTTTGTTTAGATTCCTCACCAAGTCCCGATGAAATCTTGCATTTAAAGGATGATGATGGCTCTTCTGGAAATGTCTCTATTGCTGATCGTTCTCTTAAGCTTTCTTATCCGAAGGCTGCGGGTTAGTTAGGAAGGGTTGTATGCCAAAAGTTAACTAATAGAAATTATATGAATGCTTTTTGGTGGTGGAAATGTTTATTGAAGGTCACTAAGGAATTTTAAATTTCAGTAGCATTCATCTGTGCTGGCGTCTATTGTCCGATTGATGACGTTTCAGAGGGTGTTCCACATAGCGTGGAAATATCAAAAGTGTTGAAGTCGCAAATGAAGGACCGCGTAGTCAGAATGGAGTGACTTATTTATTGGCCAATTATTAAACAAGTTTGCTCTTTTTACAAAGCAGGTGTGTTTAAGGAGCATTCCACAATTTTCTGAGTTGGACCTGTTGGTTGCAGCCTTTCCAAACGAGGAGCTGGGAAACCTTTCTCATTATCATCAGGTGATAATGTTTTTTCTGTACTCGATAAGGTTATTTTATTTGATTATTGGGTTGTTCGAAAATTATTACTGAGTTCATAGTTTTTATTGTATTTTCTTTATCAATAACTATTCTGCCGAGTGTTATGCTCTTATAAATCACGTCGATGCTTGTTCTCGCAGTTACGCCCTTACTTACAATTAAATTCGAATATGAATTCTCTTTTTTACAAGTTTTACTTCTTAGGGACTAAATGTCAAAATAGCAACTTCTTTAAATTTGTTAACCAATTCAAACTCGGTTGTAACGCATTACAAAAGATCCGGAACGTTAGTGAGGCATGAGACCAAAGAAGTGTTAATGAATCACAACTCTACTTTACTTCAAAAAATTTCATTGAGTGATACTATTTTCAAGGTAATGGAGATCGATGGTTTCCTTCTACCCTTGTCAACCATGAGTTAGAGGCTTTGGCAAAGAAAAATTCAGGAAAATTTGTTCGAGAACTTGCTCAAGTACTCGGTGCAAGCTTCTCAGTTGCTATCGAACATTTAAGCAGGTTGGAAACCCGAAAAGATTCAACAAATGGATGCCGCACGAATTAAAAAATAGTCATAGAACTTACAATGTTAACGTGTCGATGGCGCTTCCGTGCAACTAGAACGGTTCATTTTTCGAACATATTGAGACGTGCGACGAGATCTGGGCCCGTACAACAGCTGGGAGCGAACCTGTAAATTGCACCAGAAGGTCGTGATAAACACTTAATAATCTGCTTCTAATTTCATGTGCCAGAGGTACCAAAAACCGTGTGAAACAATAATAGCGATGAAGTACGTCCAACTTCTCGACAAAATACTCTAGAAACTTCAATGTCTATGTTCCATCTGAACGAGCTGCCACATGTCGTACCAATGACACTAAAAAAGTTGAACGAATTTGGCTACGGAACCTTCTCACGCCCGATATACTCGTCGGAGCTGTGGCTTACCAACTATCATAAATGGCTCAGAAACCAAGCTGAGACAAGAATTGCTTTCACCGACTTCATCGCCTTCATATTTTTATGCAAGCGTGATGCATAGACTTGTTTCTCGTTGGCAAAAATGCATAAATTCAAATAGCCTTTTAGTTCGACTAGTAGAGTTTATTCAGAGTTGATATGTACCGGTTTAAAGATTGATTGGTGCTTATCCATATGTTAAGATGCTGGGTTTGCAAGAATGCATCAGGTTATTCGTCGAATTGGGAGCTTATGTGGACTGGATGGCACAGGTTACGGAGGTGGTTCTAACACCGTAAACCTCATTATCTACATGAAGTTTTTCATGGTTTCGTATTTAGAAACCGTTCGTAGAAGAGCTTGCAGCATCTGAACTCAGTGGAACTCTACTTCACGCTCCAGTGCCCAGGACTGAGTGGGAAAAAATAGCAGAAGAGGAGAGTTTGAAAGGTTTGGTGATTAAGATGTTAGCCGTTGTGATTGTATGTAATGTTTTTTGAGCTTCATATTTGATAAAGAACCAGAAACTGGAGATAAGTGTCATCTCCGTGATCGCTATAGAAGTTTTCGGCATCTAAAGAGTCATTAAAAATATATTCTAATTGTATGGTTGCTCGCTATTTCAAGTTCGTTGTTATTTGTATTCTGAAAATGTGGTAAGGCACAGCACGCTTCTTGCTTTCTAATTTTTTTGCTACTTACTTTCAGTTATGGCTTACCATGCTAAAGATCTACTGTGACTGCTAGCGTTTCTTAAAATCTCGTCAGCAACATCACGTGGACATACGTCTTCAACGCTATTAACGAAAAAATCGTGTGCCCTGCGGTTCAAATCTATTCAATGTGTTTCTAAGCTAATGCCATCCATGAAAAGCCTATGTTTCCTGTATTCCTAGATTTTCTTTGCAGCTCCCTTCAAGATATCACGTGTATCAAGTTCGGCGTGGTTATCTGCAGGTGTTGATGAGTGATGTTTAACCATAGTGGTTTTTTTGTTGAGGATGTTATAGCTGTGAACGAGCAGGCGAAATAACGAGAACTCGTGCATCGTTTATATTTTGTGAAAGCTTTCGATCAGTTACGAGCTTGGTTGTTGAAGTGATGTACGTCAAACTTCGGTGAAACGTTGTGGATTCTTAAGACAAGGTGTTGTTTCGTTGATACTTCGTGGCCGTGCTCTCCATTTACACCGACAGTGGCTTTCGATTCAGCCAGAGACTTGCTTGCATCGGACTATTTTGCACTCTCAGCAACTGCAGCAATTTTGTAAGGGTTCTGAAGTTTGCTCTCATTGCTGTTAACATTGCGTGCCAAGGAACTGAAATCGTTGCCCTCAATATTGTTCGATTATTATAAAACGTAGTTATTTCCTGCCTGAATACATAAAGAACCACTCTAGACTGTCACCTTTCACCTGTATCACCTGTCGTCCTGCTAATAATTGAGTGGCTGAACGCTAATAAATTTTCAATTTCCCTTTATCGCTTTCAAGAGTAGCCCGTTGGGTTCTACTCGCTTTAGAAACTGGTTGACCATTGTAGCTTCTTCCAGGGTTTTTGTGAAAAACTCTGACCATCGGTTCGGTGATCTTCCTGCAGCGCATTTGACATCCCGAGAAATCCTCCAGTCAATAACTTCTCTTGTCCCTCTTGTGCATCATTTTTCGTTCATACGCATTACATGTCCGGCCCAGCTTGCCTTCAACTGTTTGGCATATAGAACAGTATTCTCGGTGCTTCGGATCCTTTCCTTTACTTACGTGACACGGGATGCTCCTAGCACCTTTTACAATATTCGCATCACGTAATCGAAGGTAGCGGTAAATATTTTTTTCGAGATGGTATCGGCTTGCCTAACCTCTTTTAACGTCGATGTTAGTACTGTTGTGAAATAGTGATGTCTTAGTTGAGAAATTTTTATATAGCTGACGAAAAACCTTCATGTACTGAGAAAAGACGGGCTAGCTCTTTAGGGCTTTCATAGTTTTCTATATCTCAACTAAGTCGAATGTTCGTTTTCAAATCGATGAAATTGAGGCAGAGCGGTCTCTTATATTTTCGCGGTACCACGTGGTTGTCCTTTTCCCAGTGTTCCGTAAATTCTGCTCAAGATCGCTCGAGTGAAAGGTTTGTAGAAGACAGACAGCAACCAGGTAATGCGATATCGCGAAGATCATTCTTCTTGAACAGCAACACAGTCTTGTTGATCTTCCACTGGATAAGAACCTTGCTTTCTAAAAAGTAAGGTGTGAAGAGCCGAGGCATTGTGTTTACGAATAGTGGTGGGATGTTCTTAAGCTGTTCAGATTTTATGCTGTACGTACCAGCTGTTTAACGATTTTTCACCAACAAAATAGCACGTTGAATTTTGGAAAGAAGAACGGATGAGACGACGTATCCATCCTCCTTTATTTCATATGAGGACCTGGTTGTTTATGAGATTGGGGAATCAAACATGAACAATTTTCTCGACTGTCTTTTTGGTAGCTGAGACTCTTCCGTCTGGGCGTACAAATGCATGCATTTTGCTCTTGTAATCGCCGAGGTATCGGTGGGCTATGCGAATGTACCTGCCCGACTGCAGCTTCGGTCGTAACTGCTGCTTTTCTCTCTTTGCTTAAGTTCTTTTTTTAACAGTTTTTCCTTAATGTCTTGGATGTTTCGACCTAATTGTATATTTACGCTGCGCGATTCCATTTTAGATTATCGATGCGAGTGTTTCTAGAAGCAGACGTCTCTTGGCGATTTTTGAACTTTCAGCTCTTACACCGTTAAGGTGAAGATGTTGAATGAGCCGATCTTATTCTTCGTTGATGTTGCCGAGAATGACGTATTCCTAACAGGCGACAAATGAACTGAGTTGGTCCCAGTTTATGTTGGCTTTGGGATCTTGTTTTTTGAGTTTAACGTCTTTTTCTCCTTTTGCGAAAAATGAAACCTTGCGCGAAGAACGCAATGGTCGGATTCCGTATAGAATTTGGAACAACAGCGACATCGGTTAAAGAAAACCTTCGATTTACTATGATTTGTTCTATTTCGTTATGGTACTGTCCACTGGGCGACTCTCCCGTTCAATGTTGAGAGTGGCGCTTCCATAATTGTGAGTTGCCATGGGTGGTCTTGCTCGTAGTGATGAACTCTTTACCGCTTACTCTCGCATATACAGCAGTTTTCAGTGGAAAATAGCTCCTCGAATCAGTTCTCGGCACTGAATGATCACTAGCTCAAAGTAGAATGCTCGACATCGTATAAATTTTCCACGGGGAACTTTTTTGACGTTACTAGAGAATATTATCCCAAGCTTGGTTTCGTAGTTCTGGTTATTCTCCATTATGCTTGTTGAAAGTATTCATGTGTTCTATTTTTGGTGTTCCATTTTCTTCTTTATATTTTCTTCCGTTGGAAGATGTAAAGGAAAAGAAATAAACTCGCTGAGTTGATCATTTCTTGAGGGGTGCACTTGCATTCGATTTCACTAACCATCGTTGCAGGTAAATGAATGCATACCTGGCCTTTACAATGTCGCTGTGACCTGCTGATTTATCGAGCTAGTGCCGCTTTCCTCTCAGACAAGTCTGGTACCTAGGCCATGACATTGGAAGACTGATCTCTGGATATTCTTCGTAAAGTTTTCGAGAATTTACTGCCGTTATCTTGCTATCAACAGGTTCCTCATTGCTGAATTGTCATCGAATAAAGTGGTTCACACATTTTCTGACCGTCGGTACGACTGCTTTGAACTTGTGCATTACGTAGGCCGTATAGTAGTTGGTCGACCAAAGATTTTCGGTTTACATACTTTTTTTTTAAAAGCGATATTACCACTTGGTATGTTTTCTGAGATATTCCAGAGTGTATGACGCGTTCCTTTGCTTCTTCTTTAAGAGCATCTGGCAGTTAATCGCCCATCTTTTGTGACTGCAACGAATGATTGCGCGCTCTCCAAAATGTTTTTTATTCCCGTAATTTTTCGCTGAATTTCAGGATAAAGGTAGGTGGTAACTTTTATACTGTTGGGTTGAGGTCTGTTTTATTTGGGGTGTTGTTTTTCAAATCTTCCAACGTATTCTTTATTTTCAAGAACATTAAGAGATGGAATCTCGCTCTTTTAAGTACTACAAGGGTTTTTTTTTCGGTGTTTACATTAACTACTTTGCGAGCATTCTCTATCAATAGAATGCTTGGTTAAGTTGGTCTGCGTCTGCGTTACGTTGTCTAGCTCTGTCTGGATGTTGTTCGTTTCGAACTCAATGGGGCGAATGCTGAATCTGCGATTTTTTTCGTAAGGTATTGACAAAAAATGCGGTTAACTTCACCATGAGAGAGCTCTATTTGGGTAGTTAAAGAGTCTTCGCTATTATTGGGAATAGTTAAGAGGCAGTGAATGGTCTTTGATAAAAGTCTTTGAAGTAAGGATATTTACGATGATATTTGATGACGAAATTTCTCACTTTATAATCAGTTGCACTGGTGCTTGGTTAATTGAGGAGTTTGGCCGATGCACCGTAAGTGTAGTAGTTACGCTAATGTTCCGTAACCTCAGTCCTTCGGAGTTTAGGCAACCTATAGTGGTGCTGAGGTTTCAGCGGCCTGTTCATACTGGTCCTCCTCATTGCTGCTCTATTGCAGGTTCCTTTAGCGTTAAAGGAATGAGGTCCACTTATTTCACTGTTTAGCTTTTGGATACCCACCTATAGCTTTCTCAATTCTGAACTTAAAAGCTGGGTATACTCACGGACACTTCGGCAGTCTCTTGTAGAATAGACGAGGAGCTTATTTGTTGCAGGCGACTCGTAACCGCCTCCCATATACTTCACAATCAATTGATTGAAGGCTTTTGGTCGAATTGACGTGTAGATTACTCCGCGTGAACGAGGAATCACCTACACACGCATGATGAACATGTCTTCGAAAAGAAAGAAGGTATGTGTGAGATCGGTGCGCAAGAAACAATGAATCCATCCCTTGGATTGATTTGTGTCTCAGGGAAGCGCAAGGTCACTTTTGGTGCGCACTTAACCTCTTGTACGTTAGATGCCCGCTACTAACCGATATGAAGTCCTTACATGGGAGAAATCCATAGGTTCTCAACTAGTTGAAAAATTCATAAGGCTTTGCTGTATCGCTATGTATTGTATATATGTATATATACAATACATGTGTGCATACATGTATGTGATTCCATATACATGCACTGTATACATATGTGTGTATATATGCACATGTACATATATATATACATATATATATGCATATATATGTGGTTTTTGCAAAATATTTCCTTGATTCTTCGAATTTAAAAACATGGATTAAGATTTTCGAAAAATTAAAAACGAATTTCACATTTTCTAGCTTTCTAGCGTATGTGCGCCTTCAAAAAACATATATTCAGCTAAACATAGCGTCCAGTTCTTCAAAATTGCAGCCGTTGCTGCCCTGTTCGAATTAAGAAGATCGGTGGAAAAAGTGAAAAATTATGCTTTGTAGGCTCCATAAACTCGGGTTTTTACCGTTGTAGAACAAATTCCATCTTGCTAGCAAGCCTTTTCAGATTGCTGGCTTTAATTTAAACCAATATGGTTCACTGTTAGCCTACATAGCGCACGTAGCGCAGTGGTTTGAGGTGCTCTACAATTCACAGGGATTCGACCCCGGCGGCTGAGTCGATACATCGATGGGCTATCTCGAGTCATTGTATAGGCCAGACGCGCATTCAACCACCTGTAACGATACATAACCCACACCGCCCCGTATGGACGCTGTAGTGCCCATCGCGATTTGTACTAAAGGGCCATACACTACAGTGTCTATACCCAGTTTAGCGGATTTCAGTTTTTTTTATATCACACTCTTCTGTAGCTAATTGAAAGCAGATCAAAATAGTAGGGGTGAGGCCAGAAAATCCGCTCTCTACACTTATTAACTCGTAAAAATTAAGCTGTCGGAGGAGTTCATTTTGCGGCGATACATCTTAAAATACGGCACTTCAAAAAAATATGCTGCATAAGAAAATAAGCTAACGAAACTTTATACATGCTGTTATCTAGTCCACTAGTATCTGGGAAGAGCTGGGCGATGTGATTTATCTAATTCCATGCTTGGAAACAAATCGCAATTCTTACCGTCATAATTTTTCATCTATGTTTTCGAAATCGATTCTTAAAACCACTTATATTATCATTAAAACTTTAAAATTTTATCGAGTTACCTTCTCACAAAGATCAAAGGTTTGGTGGCACTGAGCGAGATCGATTTAAACAGCATGCAATTGATATAGGAATAAACTCCATACTTTTCGATCAAAATCGGGTGTTTTTGAACACTACATGGTTCGGTTGCCCGCTTCTGTCAAACGAATGAGTAATATTGAGGCATTCGTCAATTTGCTGTAGTCATTCCTGAAAGAATTTGAGAGCTTTCTTTATTTGTTCCATTATCCTATAACCATAGAAGTGGCTCACGTGATGCAGGAAGTGTGTTTTGAGTACATGGAGGGTACTGTCCTAACTGACATGTTGAAACAATTCCTTATCATAAGTAGTTTTCATTAGGATCGCGAGGCAACATTACTTTTCTCTAAAGAGCAACTGCAAGAATTTAATACATTGGCCACAGTATTTATCGTCTTACATGCCATTAGAGAATATGTGGAGCTCCAATACAATCAGAAGAGTATAAGAGCATTTATTTTATGAACCACAACATAAACATGATCACTCTAAGCACAACAAGCAATGGACAGTGACCAATCGGAAATCAACAGTAACTCTATATTTCTTGTGTCACAGAGTCATCGACCGAGATTAGGTGCTGGTAGTCGCATCAGGTGCTCCATGCATGTAGATAACATTAGGTGACTATGTGGAAGAGTGCACTCATGCACTCAAAATATTCGACAGAAATATTAGAAACTATTTAAAGAAAAGACTTGAATACTTACTGGCTCCGTTGACAACAGCGTGTGACATTGCCCGCCATGTCTTTGCTTCTTCATAATCGTTTTGGAGTTCTTGTTTAGTAAGGCGACTGTCAACTCTAGGAGCCTCAACCGGAAGACCGTGTTGAAG
Source organism: Angiostrongylus cantonensis (assembly GCA_009735665.1). Taxonomy (NCBI): domain Eukaryota; kingdom Metazoa; phylum Nematoda; class Chromadorea; order Rhabditida; family Metastrongylidae; genus Angiostrongylus; species Angiostrongylus cantonensis. The sequence continues at coordinate 2,200 of MQTX01000524.1, read as the reverse complement.
ACTGAAAAAAACGATACTAAAGTAATAAGAAGAAAGCCAAAAACAGATATTTAATTAAGACTAAAAGAAGGGATATTCTTACTGCAAACTTGGAAAATCCTTGGCTTAGCAGAGGACGTAATGCTTTCTTATCAATATCTTCAGAAGGATCACCATCACTAATCAACCAGATTCATCGACGGCTCAGTCGAGTACTTCAGTTTCAGCCATACATGAACTGCACAGAGTTTAACTGCTCATCAACTCATAGTAAGTGATAAATAATAAACGGTGATAAAAAAAGGATTTCAAGGTTTTAGTCATGAGTTTAGCAGTCTGAAGGGAGCTGAAGCGCACTGGTCGGAGGCGCTCTGCAATGCACATGAGATCGATCTCCACGCTCCAAGCTCACTAAGCCTTCCATCTCTCTGGGGTCAGCAAATTAGTACGAGATTTGCTTGGGAAGGTAGCAGCACTGAATCGATACATGCGGTAGACCACCGCGAGTCGTTGTGAAAAACAGATATACATTCAACCATCTCCAACGATGGTTAGTGAAGTCGACTGCATGGCGCATCTCTCAGAAATTGATCAAGGCCGAGAGCTTCATACTTTACCCTCATTACAGAGTTTGAGATAGATAAGAAAATTGTGCATTCTGGACTCGAATCATTGCAGCTATGGAAAAGGCGAATACGCTGAAACCTTAGCCACAATGGATATGACACACCTACCTCATTGATTCGAATAACTAATAACTCGAATCAGATGTTTACCGTGCAGGAGATGTGATCAATACCGTCTTTGAATCTTTGTCTCCTGAAAACATTTGTCTACGCATCAACATCGAACTATGACGAAGAAGAAGTCGAAGCGTTCTTTATGGACTTGAAGAAGTTCTACAGAGAAGACTATACATTCTGCAAGGTCACCATTGCAGATTTTAACTCCAAGTAAGGACCAAGAAGTACGTCTGAAGAACGCTACATTGGGATCTACGGATTAAAACAGAACAAGTAGGATGAGAGGCTGGCCGAGTTTGCCATGATGGCCAACATCATTCGTGGTAACCCGCAATTCCAGAAACCTCACTCTCATTTTTAGACATGGAAGTTTCCCAGTGGAGAGAACCATAACGAAATAGATTCCATAGTAAATCGATTATTTAGCCTAGCCAATGTGGCTGCTGTCTCAAAATTCTTCATGAGATCAGACAATCGCCTCCTCCTTTGTGCTATATATCACTTCTCACGGAAACGAGAAAAGGCCTCTGCGTTCAGAAAACAAAGTCGCAAAATCACTATAAACGGAGATATTTCGCTCGTTAGTATGCAGTTTTCGTCGTCTTTACACCCAAATCAAGCTGGGATAAAGAGATCTCCATAGAAAGTAAAAGAAAGACCATACCCTTTCTAATACCTTTATTAGCAACTTTATCGCTAAAACTGCACTTAGGAGGTGGTTGTGAAAACTTTATGTTTGTACCCACAAGTGCAGTAGAATTAGTAATATGATCAAGTGTCCGCCTTTTTTACGATAACCAAGACTTTAGAAGGAGAAGCACAGTGGCAATGCCCAAAAATGCAAAGGCCGAAAAGAACACCTGCAATGATGACCTGAACTTTGACAACTACACCGCTAAGATTAGAAGAGGCGTCTAGGTGAAGCACTTTTGAAAAATCACTGCAGAAAATCTGTTTCTCTTCTACTTCTCCACCTCTACTTTTTTTTAAGTCTGACATTCGTCGTAGGCAAATAACAACACAATTTTCCGTTCGGTGATAAGCTCGAATATCGGAGGAACACACCGGCAATTCTCGTCGAGTTCTCCGCTCCGGCCACGTTAGTTATCACCATGCAAGACTTCAATGCAGTGGAAAACCGACAACACCGGGTTGTTTGCAAAAAAAGAGAGAACAAGAGGATGTTAATATATACCTCACCTCATCTGCACACTGTTTATTTCCTACAATTTCTCCACTATTGTCGGCTTTCATGGAATTGATGAAACACTGGGCTAGATAATGTATAGCCGACAAGCACGGTTTCGAAATACTCAGCACGTTGACAGCATTCACGCGATAACGAAGCTCCCTAAAGCATCGGGGGTACACAAGAGACCGCCTTGCTTCATCTTCGTCGATTCAAGAAGGGTCATCGATTCAGACAAGATATCGGGACTCAGAAGTGGCCATTGAAGCTCTAGAGTGTCAGGTCGTCG
>MQTX01000523.1:33561-46032 GCA_009735665.1 Angiostrongylus cantonensis | reverse complement strand
CTCCACGCATTCCTGACGACTTCATTAAGCATCCTTTAGAGCTGACTGGATGCATATCTGGCTTTTGCAATGACTCGTGTTGGCCTGCCGATGTATCGAGCAAGTGCTACTATCCTCCCAAACATGCCTGGTACAGATTTGTTGAATTCGGACTGGTGCAAAGCTTGATGAGCGTGGGGAGCGGGATTGATCTCGTTTGCATTGCAGGACGCAGCTAAGCACTGCGCTACACTCGCACTTATGTATATGTATTTATGACATATACATATGTATAAATATATGAATATATAAACCACCACTGTAGAAATAGCCATGCTCTTAATTGTGTTCAACCTGAGGATTTTTCAACTTCTGTGCGCACTTGAATACCAGTTGGCGGTCGAGCGTGGTTATAGTTCTTTTTCTTTTCTTTTTTTTACTAGCCCAAGCAGTGCCTTTCCTCAACAATAAATTTAATCGCTTGTCTTTCTGGACCAAAGAGAGGTTTACCACCAGTCGACTATAATTCTTTCAAGACCATTTTGAATTGAGACCAATGGAATAGTTGATAGAGTGCTACTACGTGAAAATCGACTTAAAAATAATTTACAATTGATTGACAACAGCATACTAACAGTATCTAGGAAAAGGATGTATAAAATAATTGATGATTCTACTGCCATGGGTCATTTGTTTTCGCTTGCACCTGCATATCTGCTGGACATGAAGCTGATGACGTCATCTTCACTTTATTCAATTTTTTGATAGCATCATTAAATATCCACCGGAAAAAACAGAGGATAAATTTCAAGAAATACTCAGGACTGATGAAGGACTGATGACAGCCCATTCTTTTACAAAGGTTTCTCGCCGATATCGAAAACAAGATCTACCTTACATGGTCACTGGAATTTGATATACAAAGTTAAAGCCGTTAGCGTAGCACACTAAGGAAGGGGCCAGGACCGAGTTAGAACATACACCATCTTCGACACTGTCATTGAAGAGTGCTATATTCTGGTATGCCTGCTGCACCCTAACTAACTTTACTAAAAGGAAGAACACATCGAGGTGGTGCGTTCACAGTTGTTACGCATTCTAAGTCAAACTCCTTCATGAATTTAGAAATAAAACACGAATACAATACGTTTATTTTCCACTATTTTAAGCTTTGAGCCCGTTGTTATTTCTACTTTTCTCGTCGTTTTTCATCATATAACATCAATTCCTAGCTTGCGCATTTAATCGAGCTAGAACTATAAGCTTTCTTACACTTAAAAGGGAATATAGGAAGTGGAGTCGTTGGGCTCACGACTGCCCCTGAACGCCTTTTAACTCCACCTCCTAAGGATGAAGAACAAGGATTCATTTAATAATCTTATGTTCTATTCGTAAACTACGCAAGTTCGTTAAGCAACTTTTATTTGTGTAACTTTTAGATGTTTTCGTCTACCTTAGAGTTGCAACGGTTAATCTCGATTCTCCAAAGTCGTTCGTGAAATGCACAATTCCACAAAATGTGCGAATCTCAGCTTTTTTCCATTCGGTTCGTTTCCTCCATTCTGTCGTCAGTGAAGATCCTCGGTTTCTTAGCTGTAACAGGAGACACTATTTTTTCATGGCTGTTGTTGAGTTCTGGTCTAGTCAATCATTCTTTATATTTGCGGTTCGGAGACAGCCAGCTAGTGAACCCAGAAGAGTTAGAAGCATTGGTTTACTTGGTGTAAGATCGATCTAGTCAGTCTAGCGAGCTACGTCATTTTTTCACTGTATGCAGACTTTCTCAATGAAAAAAACATTTCGTGCATTTTTTTATTTTCGATAACCTTTCAAAATTTAAGCAATTACTTGTATGCTTTCTTAGTGATTATTGGAAACAAAAGTTTCGAGAAGAAACTAAGATATGCCGTGCTCGCAAAACGATCCCGGAGTTGGCGCAGTACTTTGATTTCAGTTTTTTTAAACATCTGGGAAGCTTATTTAAGCAAACTGAGAGAGAAAAGTGTCTTCAACGCGAAAAGAAGTTTCCACCAAAATTCGGAGCTCTTTGTGGATGACGGTTGTAAGGCAGTGAGGTGCAAGAAAGAGGTGCTAGTATTTGCTCTGTGTGGTCGAGTGATGCGAAAAAAATTTAGTAAATGGATTCAAAGGAATACAACGTCCATGGTCACCTGCCCATTCCACGTATTTTTTAGCAAACAGGAGTTTTTCAAGGTTTTGCCAGTCATTTTATTACGTTTTCATTGCTTACGGCACATGAACGGTGTACGCATTGATGCATTTTAATGGTATCAGTAATACACTTTTATTCCATTTATTTAAAAATTTTGCCGAACATGTAGTAGAAATTAATGCAGACTAGCCAATCGACAGGTTACTGCTGTCATGCCTCAAATTTCTAAGCTAACTGACCCGAAAAATTCAATATCAATTTAACGTATTGTGCTGGAATACCTTAAAATGATGCCTCAAGTCAGTTATGGTGCTTGTAGGCTTAGATCATTCACCCAAGTTCACGAATCGTGATGGATGCATCGTGTTTTCTACCTGCTTCGTTTGGACAGTGACTGCGACACTGGGGGTGATTTATCTGGTGCATTTTAAGTTTTGTGATTTCGTTGCTTTCCCGATTACTAACTTTCTTCTACCGTCATATTTCATGCTCCACGTACTGGAAATCACACTATTTATTACTGACACAAGTTACATCCAGGAAGGCAATAAATAAAAATTGAAGCAGGAACCGTTCGCGACCCCATGTGAACAACGCGTGGGCCAGTTTCACTCGTAACATCACGGTGAGTAGCCCTTCTGTTCAATATGGCGTAGAACTACATTTGACCGTGGCATCCTAACCCACCATCTATTTAAAAATTTTGATCTTCATCAGTACTTTAGTTGTTTTCCCACCGAATAATTAAAGTATTCTACCATCGGCCAACAACAACGACAAGGACAACGAAGACCTATGTCAACCAATCTCGCATCAGCTAAAGAAGATCAATCTATAAGATCATATAAATAAATATATCAACTATCAATGCCTAGGTTTATTGAAAGTCGGTCTTTTGAGATAATTCTAGCTACAATAAGGTCCCGTTTATCCTGCCCTTCATTTCTAACGAAATAAGTGCAACAATGAGACGTAGCTTAACAAGCCGGTTCAAGGATTTCAATTGCGGTGACTGAACTACCAAGGACCACTCTAAGTCACCAGCTTGTTCACAACCGCCTGTATGACCATTTATGTTCATCGCAAAATTGAATCACGCTAAGCTTCCATGTGAACTCTGTGAAGCTGGTTTCCACGTGAAATAGCCAGTGAAAGATTCAAGGAAAGGACGAGTGCGCAAAGAAGTCATTCCATTCCCAGTGGGAGGAAATCTTGGTTTCATATTTTCTCTGCTTGTTTATGGAGGTTTTTGGTTGGCTAGATTGCTGTCAATTTAACTTTTCCAGGCCCATTTTCGACTGGAGAATGTGAACCGTTCCCATACAAGTCTCGTACCAATTTCCCTTCACCGGAGCTGGTTCGAGCAGACAATGTGCACAATCAGGGAGGAAGATGTATTTGTGCAATCAAGCATGAGGGCAGCGTCACGAGTTATTCAAATCCTGACTTTTCTGCACTGTCGAAATACTCAGTACGCGGCTTCCGCCACAGTATAGCATCACCCTAGCATTCTGCCAAAATGCTACATAATCAACGTCAAAATGTGCGGAACTGAAGACAGAATAGTTAAGGATTTAGTAAGGTGTGGACTCTAATTTTGATGAGTTATCAGGGATAGATCGGTCTTGTCCAAATGGAGGAAACTGAGAGGGCGAACTCACTTTCGCAAAGGGCAAGTAACCTCGGTCATGAAAACGACAACTGTCTTTAAGACACGTATTTTTGCCCCTAATTAACTAGGTAACACTGAATCAGAAAACCATTATTACTGAAGTCCAGCTCAGGTCTCTAAACCTAAGCTAATATTTCAAACGATGTATTAGAAAGGCCAGTTTGTGTATTTACGATTATGTTTTTTCAGTGATGTAGACACAGCTCTATTGCACGTGTTGCGTCGTGAGTGATTAGAGGTGTCCTGGAATACACGTGGTCGTTAGTTCGATCTAGCGTCCCAAGCTTACCAAGTATTCCACATCTCCGCATTTGCCAGATTAATAACAGATTTGTCTTCCCTCGATCCATAACGCCTCGTAAATCCCTGTGATGAAGACATAGGAGCTCTCTTGCACGCCTATCATTGGATTCCAGACGCAAATCAACTCAAGCCGCATACAAGCACATTCATAACGAAGACCAAAAAAATCATGAAGTCAACAAGCAGCAGGTGAGTTCACACGCAAATCGGAAGATGTTCATGAATAATGAATTCGAAGAAACGATTCGAAAGAGAGAAAAGCTGGAATTCGCACAATACACGACTTCTTGTAGTGTCAAAAATGGTGAGACTCACACTGATGGTGTGGAATTCCTGAAACGAAGCCGCGATAGGCATACTTTTTTCTCAGTTCATTTGGTTACTTTGCTTTTCTTTATTACAAATGTAGGTGGGATTTTCCTCTGTCATTAGGGCAACATGCGATTACTCTTTTTGTGGAAGCGTCCCAGAATTTTCTGTTTTCCCAATGTCGTCGATGTTTTTTAAGATTACTCCTCAAAACGCAAATACAGCCGAGTGGTGATGGTTGGCAATTTTGCATACGATTTTGACAAGCGATTCCCTTGGGGTTCATCCGTCATTACTCTGCTGTGCTTCTTCGTTGTCTTTCAACGCCTTCCTGATATGTCCTTCCTTTCAGCTTTCACAGCGCTACTACATTTATTTTGACCAGTTCTCAACTTCTTATTGCCATATACTGAGTTAGATTAATACTGATTAATAAATAAACTGATAAGATGATACTGATAAGATTAAATTAATACTGAATTTTAATCTGTATCTTCAAAGTGCCATGCTCTAGCTCAGTATGAACTTTATTAGTTGAAAATTCACCTGGATCTTTAATTTCTTGACATCGAAAAGCAAGTTTATGTATTCCGGTTGCGTGGAACTCCGGGTGAACTGGAGACGATGAAGTCCTTGAAGGCAGTTTTGTCTTTGGATTGGATTACAAAGGATTTCTTGCCAAAGATGTCATCGAGGTGACTGAGTACCAGGTGTTCAGTTAGGGAAGATATCTGATAAGCACGGTAGATGGGACGGAATTCTGTAGCCTAGCAGGTTCAACTTTTGCAGCGTCTGTGAAATGTCTCCGCGTTATCATACAGGATTGTTCCCTTTGTGTAATGACTAACTGGAGATACAACTGCTGAATCTCCTGATGCAGCCGGTCGATTTAAGACGCATTTCTTCGCTGCAATCGTTTTCCTAGACAGTACTAGAGAAGCAGCGATCTCATCCATTACGCAAACAACTCAACTACCTACGACTTGGTTCGAACGCCCAACAAGGCCACGATGCTTCTGGTCTGTCCTGGGTTACAAAATTAATAACTAGCTTGTTTGGGAAAGATAATGCCTTTTAGTTCACCAATAAACTTCCTCGTAAGGCTATCTCGGGACTCCAAGGAGAATGGACTAGACCAGCAATGAACGATATTCGTTACGAATGCGAAAAAATTCTTAAGCAGCGCTTGAAGAGGCAATTCGAAATGTTGGAAGACCTTCACCGACAACGGATGGGAGAAAACGAATCGAAAGCAAGAAGTGCTGGGATCAGCACAGTGTGCGCGTGTGATACATGTATGGTCTAGTCTCGAGTCATGTAACAGAAAATAATAATGGTCGCTTCATCCGAGCTCAGGGAGCTACCTGTTACGAATCAAACCAGCAACGAAACCGCGAGAAGGACATCATGACCTTTTCTTGCAATTTCAGCTCTAGAAGCTGCAGAGCTTCACTGTGCTCGTATCCTGAGCCGATTGTCGTCAAATGTAGTAGAACCGCTTCTGCTTCCCACCTCTCAAATGCAGTGAGGAATTCAGTCGTTCTAGATGCGCAGAGCAACCACAAGCGGTAACGTGAATCAGCGGTTTCTTCGATTGTCGTTCAATATGTGCTGCTCTCATTTGTTGAGTTCCTTCGATCTTCCAATTTTTCTAATGCCCCAAAACAGTTAGAACACTTACATTATCCTTTTGCAAATTATGTAACAGTTGTGCATGTAGTTCCTTCCATCAAAGCATTCAATTCGTCGTCGTCAATAGAGGAAGCACGTACCGCTACCCACGCCTTTTTTAAGGTCGAATTCGTCCGTCATTTCGAAATTTTCTTAACCAATACTGGGCTGTGCCTTTGTCAGCCTTCTCTAGCTTCATGCTTCAGTATTGTTTCGAGCCGATTGCGCCACAATGCGTCTCAGTTAAAATCCGTAGAAGGAGATTTGTCTAAATTTCTAGTTGTACATACGAAATTCTAACCTGTAATATTTGTCAAAAACACAGTTTGTTATAAACCAATAACTCGGATTGAATGTGTGGAAGGTGAGCTTTGCGAGGGTAGACGATAGTAAAGCATTCGAAAACGAAAAAAAACCATTGCTAAGACATAAAGCTAAAAAAGGATGAAGCTCTCGGCATTGATCAATTCTTGAGTGATGCGTCATGCATTCGACTTCTTTACGTATTGTTGGAGGTGATCGAATGCATGTCTGTCCTTTGTAATCACTCGCGGTGGCTCATCGATGATTCGAACCAGTGCTGCCATCCTCCCAGATAAGTCTGGCACCAATTTGTCGACCCCGGAGGGATAAAAGGCTTGATGGGCCATCGGCACGGGGATAGATTTCACGTGTGAGTCGCTGTGGCGCCTCCAACCACTGCGCCACATTTGCCGTGTTGCTAACGCATATGCAGAAAAAATAGATGCCAAATTGATCTCTGAAAAACTTATTGTCCTTTTTTCAGATCTTTTTTCATTAAGGATTCATGACTAATATGATAGGGCCAGTGAAGTCTGGGATTCTAGGACATCGAGAAAAACTCTCGTCTCACCGTGCTCGAATCCTTTCACTTTTCTTTGCTCTCGCTCAGAACTTTTTCCTGCTGTTTTTCATCTCTCCTCAAGTTGGAAAGCGCTTTTAGTCCGGCGCAGTAGGCTCTTTTCAAGCGTTTATGCTATAGGATACGGTTAAATAACAGCACATCGTTTAAGCGATTTTTCCTATTTCTGACAATATTTGTAAAGTGGAACGCTGTGAAACCCTCTTTTCAAGAGAATTTCTTCCTCCTCAACTTTATAGATGCAAAATACTTGAGTAACAGAAGAAGGCACTGAATGTGGTTTAAGAGATGCCAAATTTTTCACCCGCTTAGAGTAAGCATGAATCGTTTCTCCTTAAGTTAGCAACACACTTACCTCTAAGTACTGCAAAGAAGCCGGCTAGTGAACCCTTTTCGTTCGGATATTTTTTTGTATGTGACAACAGGAGAAAGTGAATTTACACATGAAAAATGGACATTAAAACAATGCAGGGATTTATTTACAGCTAGCAATGTAGTGTAGAAAAAAAATGAAAGCAATAATATAAGCTGTAATATAAACGACATGAAGAAAGTATCTATTCCACTTTCGGTGGCATCTAGAGGAGAAATAAGCTAAGCCAAGAGAGCACTGATCGCCTTCGTCCAGTGAGATTTATGGTGCCAGTCATGAAAGAAACTCGAGGAGTTGGATTCGGAGTGTACCAGATGACTAAAACATCTTGTAGGTGTTTAGGTGTTCAGCCCTCAAATCCGGCTAATTACATTTTATAATGAGTTTTAATAACCAGAATAGAGCCGTTGGCACTTCAGCAGCGAACTGCTCCCAAAAAGTCAATATTTTTGACTAGCTGCAGACTGTTACCGCGAGAATCCAGTAGGATGCAGTTTAGCTGTCCAATTCTTCCAATGTTTGCAGTGGTTCTTGTATAAGCAAGAGGTCAGCCGTACTCATGCAATCGCAGCTGCTTCCCACACCCCCACATTCTACTAACCGTGGCATTAATCAAGAATTCACTGTCTTGTTGATAAGCACGCATGATATTTGTACCTGTTTATTTACAAAAGCTGACACTTCAGCGCAGGGCGCTCTGTTCAGAGCCTGGAAATATCTCACTTAATTGCATTCTACCCAGCCAAAAATGCTCCGTAACCAAAACAGAAAAACACGAAACCGAGATTTCAATCGGATTGAAAACAACATAGCTTCTTCGCACACTCACCGTTTTCAGTGAGCCTTTCGCTGAGTATTTCACGAGAAGACAAACCGCACAGAGTTCATAATGGATTGTTAATGCGCTTCTCTCATATTCAATAAGTCAGAGATATTGTGTGGGATCACGTGTGACGACGAGGCGTTCCTCCTTGCGGTTCATTTTGGACTTCTGGAATTTATCTGAAATTCTTGGAGAGTTTTGTGCGATGAAGTTTTCGATTCCTGAATGAAGATGGTAACTTCTACTTCAAAATCTTTCAATATCGTGTTTCTAGTGTGTTTTAAATACTGGGTTCGTGATTTTTGCTAGGGTTACTTAGGTGTTTGGTTGACTAGATTGCTGTCAACTACTTTCCAGGCTTTGAAGAAGGCAAAATCCACCGAAACGTCGCCTTTTGTGAAAAAAGAGTATAGTGACAAGCTCGCGCATGCTTATTAAGAAAACAAAGAGTTGGTTCCTTTCGATGCCGACTGAAGATGCTGCCGTTATTGGCGCATTTTCTGGATCCTTAGACTTGATCTACGAAAATCAATCGTTTGCGTCAAGTTAAGGATGCGCGGAATGGACTGCAATACGACGGCTTCTTTGTACTTCGTTCATGCTTCTATTTGCAGTTTTTTTAACTTCGCAGTTGAGATGCGAAAGCCTTAGCCTTATGGTGACCTCTAGAACATTTGAAGAGTTGGTATGTTTTAAATAACCTTTTCAAATGATTACCATCATTGGCATCGAGCCGTCCCACAGTTCGTCTCTGTCACAGGTCTAACAGCCTTCGTGAAGCTTTTTCATATGTGATCAACAACCTCCACCTGCAGCTTTTCATCCAGTTTCGAATCCGTAAAAAATAGAAGTGTTCTAATTTCTTCCATATTTTTGTTAAAGTGGTATAACTTCGACAAGTTCATATCAAATCAAAATACAGATGTAAAACTGGAGAAAGGAATATGTGCTTTGGAAGTGAAAAAATCAAAGCAGAAATCATCCCATGGTTTTAGAATGAGGGCGCACCTCATCGTGTTGTTTTGGGTACAGTTGAGCTCGCCACAACCAGCGCTCAATGAACTGGGAAATGTCAGTTTCTCAATAGAAAAGTCGGCTGTAAGCTCGGGGCGACATGACAGGTGAGTTTAATTGGTTTATGAGCTTTTTACTACCCGTGATTTTGCCCTTGGTCATGATATACTAAAAGAAAAAAAACGAACCAAAGATCATTTTAAAGAAAGGAGTTGCAAACAACGTTACCACACTGTTGAATCAAGTACTAAAGGGTTACGACCGTCACTTACTACCAGGATTCAACCGTATGTAGAGTTATAGATTTTGCAGACAGTTATACAATTATAGATTAGATTATAGATAGATTTTTAAAGGGCCAAATTACTTGAAATGAGGATTTATCGCTGAGGCGGAGTCACCCATATTCGAGAAGTTTTTGACAATATCATTCGGACGGGCAACATGGAGTCAACTTATCACCTGTGGTGTATCGTCCCGTTGATCGTCGGGTCCGAGAAATCCTGTTACCAACTGCTCTTATCCATCGGTTGTCGTTCTTGAGCACTACGCTTCCGGCCCATCTGATCTTCGACGATTTAAAGTGCAAAACGGAGCCTTTCATTTTTGATCGTTAGCATAAGTCGGAGATTCGGATACTTTCTTTCATGTGTGTGATATGGGCTACTACGAGCACCTTCTTTGCCCTGCGCGTTTCATAACACTGAATGACCTTCCAGCCTCCCTTCGTAGTGGGACGCATCGTGTTGAACTTTTTGAAATCAAGCTTATTCATAGCTAGATTGAGTGATATTTGATCAACCGTGGAGGTTACTTTTGCGAATAATAATATAGTCTCGATGTTGTTTCATTGAATAAGAGTCTTGAATTCATTTTGGCAGATGACGTGGAAAAAACCGAGCCAGTGTGTTTATAAGGTATGGGGTATAGAGAATTTCTCTATCAGATAGAGAATTTTCTATCTACCTAACAAATACATTCTATAAGTCGATAGAGACAGCATTGCCACAACGCCACTAGATATGGCATCTTGTAGCCATCGGTTACAACACCAGAACACGCTACTGAGTACGTCCCATTGCTCGAGGACTAAACCCGCGACCACACCCACTACCACCGTCATTTGGCTTCAGATGACGTCTTGGAGATCGTCGTTGCCAATCCATCATAATTTCTTTCTCGCTTAATCTTTTCTTAGAAATTCATTTGCTTAGGTTGTAGCGATATTAAGTGTAATTCTTAGCTCCTACATTGATATTATATCAATGTTATCGTTGATTCTTGTGCAATTAGGTTGTGCTGTTAACATAAGTTAAATACTTTCATTGCTCCCAGGTACTTTACAAGCAATTCTCCACTCTTACTCAATCCCACGAACGATCTTCGTACTCTTGCGCTGTGAGCCGTTACATTGGTGCACACGCTACTGTTAATGCATTTTATTAGGTTAAAGTCCACTGAACTACCTCAAATGTAATTTATTGCGCATATATTACAAATATCACTGCATCGCTGTGTAAGAAGCGTGTACATATACGTATAAAGGTTTAATTGCCAAAGTTTGAGGTACTTTACAAGCAATTCTTAGCCCTTTATTGATTTCCGCGAACGCTCTTCATGCTCTTCCGCTGTGAGCCGTTACAGGGAAAACGTTTTTCAGATATTCAGATCTTATCCTCTCTGACTTGTGTTGAGGATAGAGAGTAGGAATCGGACATAATAGTTATTCCAAGACCCAAGTCTGGCCTTTGCAAACTCGCAAGCCACTCAATATTACAGTATGAATTTAACCAAAAGAGAACAGACAGTACAACCTGGCGCAATAATATTTCTAGAGACACGTCTCGCCCTTGTAAACTTACAGAACTATTTACTGTTGCAGTAATAGTCTAATGAATCATACAGTGCAGAAATAGAGAATAATAATTTCTAGGAAAATTTGACCTTTTCAGGCTCTGAAGAAGGCGAAACCGCCGAAACGTAACTATTGCATCCTAATGATTTCTATAATAACAACCTCGTGTCTGCTTATGCAAATAATAGGGTAAAGGATAAAGCTCGGCGTTGATCAATTCCTGAGGAATGTATCATGCATTCGACTTTATCAAGTATCGTAGGAGGTGATTGAATGCATATCTGTCTTTTACAATGACTCGCGGTGGCCAGCCGATGCATCGAGCCAGTGTTGCTATCCTCCCAGACAAATCTGGTAGCAATTTGCCTATCCCGGAGGGATGGAAGGCTTGGTGGGCCTTGGGCGCAGGGATCGATTCCACATGCGTGCCGCAGCGGCGCCACACAGCCCCCTAGGTAAAACTAGGTGTGGTAATTTCCTAAAAGACAAATTCAGCCTTTGGAAACTCATAAAACTTTTCAGCGCAACAGAAAGAATCAAAACAATTAAAATAGCAATGGGGGATAAGAATTTCTAAAGACACATGTCTCGTCCTTTTAAATGTATAAAGCTATTCAGTAAAAGTGAGAAACTGATAAATTAAGGATACAGAGTTGAATGTCGGTTTGACATTTGCTGAAGACACACGTCTTGTCTTTGCAAACTAATACAGATCTTCAGTACAGAGCAAAAAAAAGGATTAATTTAGGATGTCACGGATGGGGAAGCGAATATCTATACATCATGTAGTCATATCAGAGATACCCAGAGATATACGAGGAGTGCGTATAACTGCCACTAATAACTGCAGTCTTGTGCAAAGTGTGAACTATCAGCTTATATAGCACAGTATAACAACATAATCGTTGCAATAAATCATGATTATGGAATGGGTGGGTGTGAAGAATGCAGAAGTAGACCTAAAATAACCCGCAAAACACTTCAAAGTAGAGAGGAGACTAAAAATAACTTTCGAAGCACCTCTAAATGACGACGGCACTGTTTTCATATGAAAACCACAGCTCCATATAGTAAATAGTTGCAAGTATAGGAGGCGCGTGTGGCAGAGTGGTCGAAGGCGTCCTGCAGCACACGCGCGTAGTAGGCTCACCGTGCTTTTAATCCCTCGGTGGTCGGCAAATTGCCACCAAACTTGTCCGGGATGATAGCAGCACTGAGTCGATACATCGTCAGGCCACAGTGAATCATTGTAAAGGTCAGATATGAATTCATTCGCCTTCAACGATGTTTAGTGAAGTCGAATGCATAGTGCTTTCCTCAGGGATTGGTCAACGCCGAGAGCACGTCCAAGAGAAGACAATAACCAGGAATTTACTCGTGGATTGTAGGTTGCGGAGGATTTTCCAACTTCTTCAC